>JAUMTR010000022.1:4131101-4167193 GCA_032270685.1 Microctenopoma stevenorrisi | reverse complement strand
GCGCTTATGATGATGAATGGATGGATGGATGGATGGATGATTTGTGCTGCACAAGGTTCAGAACTTCATGAGTGATATGAACTGGAGTCTTGAATTTGCCTGTAGGTGTGAATGTGTTTTTCTGCATGAGTTTGCTCAATAAAAACTGACAGCTGTGCAGGATGTAACCTGCCTCTCACACAGTGCATGCTGGGTGGACCTCTGCTTGCTATCACCCCTGAAAAGGATGAATGGTTGATGATACTAAATTGTTGTGTTGTCTTCTTAACCTTACACTTTCTAAACGTTATTTCATGCAGAGTTTCATTTTATAGACAATAATATCAAAATGACATGAGTGTGTGTGAGTGAGGCTAATATTAGTGAGAGACTCTCTTGAGTAAAAGAGTGAGACGAGGTCTCCGTGGCGGCGCGGACAGCTGGGCAGGGACGCGGCTGCTGCCGCTGAGTGAGTGGGCTGCTCTGCTCTGATAAGAGGTTATCAAGATGAAAGGAGGAGGCCAGGAATTACAGGCTTGCCGCTCGCTGCCATGCAGCAGCACAAACATACACTTAGACCTACAGGACATTGCAGCATGTTCGTGGTTGTGCCATGTTAGCTCACATAAGCCTGTGTAAACACACGGGCAGACAGACAGACACACACACAGACACACACACCACGCCTGTTCTGTTGACAGTATCTTGACAGAAGCAGTTTGATCTGACACTAGAGCGACTTGTCGGAGAGTTGGGAGGCGGCGTGAGCCTATTGTAGCTGGGTGACGGATGGTGTTGTGTGTCACCAGCAGACTTTGGGGACTGCTATGTAATTCCCAAGAAACGGGCTTCTGGGTAGGCGGTGGTCTTATCTCTGCCGCACAGAGCTGCATTGACAAGCCCAGGAGAGCTCTTTGTCTCTCTCTCGCTCTCACACACACACACACACACACACACACATGCACAAACATAAACATTATTCTTAAGTTTTGCCCCTTATTTTCTCAGAAGCTATTCACATTTTTTGTCAACAAAGCAAAACTATTTTGTCCTCTTGACACGTGATCTGCACGTGTGCTACGAGTAAAGGTAACTGGTTTGGCTCTGAGCTATCAGTCTTTTATAATGCTGATTTTGTGTAATCTCAGTGTTCCGTGGCACCGCTGAGAGTATCCCCAGTCTACTGATCTGCAAAAGCCTGTAGAAATTATTCTACGTGTATGTAATCATGGTTTCTGTGTGAGTTTCACTTTTTAAAACAACTTCAAACGTATGTCTGTGTATTATTTAACTGCACGTTACACCAAACGGAAATGTTCTGGAAACATCATTTATCCAAATTAAAAAACCTGCTGAAGATATTTAAAAACTTTAGAGGATCGTTGGCTGCACATGATGAGGCTTTGAAATGACAGAATACTGCTGCTGGCTTTTGTGTTGTGAAGCAGTTATTTAATTAAATTATTTAAGCACATCATATATTTCATGAGCTTCTTTTTATGTGTTTGGAGAAATCTCCCGTTGAAAACCAAATATTTGAGTGGTTGAGTGTGGTGCTCCAGTTTTTTGGTGTGAATTTAACAACAGTCTTTAATGTCCTAATGTTTTGATAAGATTGTTTCATGCTGATGAGGAAGATGAAGAACGGACTATGAACACAATTACAGACATGTACAGAAAGAAATTCCTGGAAGAAAGATGAATCACCTGAGATCTGTGCTGCCCTCCCGTGGTAGGTTTTAAAAGTTTACATGCCCAGTCCATGTGAAACTTTTGCTTTTACAGCAAAGTTCAAATTAAATACTAAATAAATACTAAATATGAAAAAGTTATGCCATTAGTTTTGTGTGTGGGCAAACAACCAACAAACGAGATGCAGAAATAAAAATAATTAATTAGGTTTCATTTGCAAATAAAGTTTATCCTAGTAGCACAACTTAATTTTTTTGATTAAATGTAAATGTAAGTAATATATTTTATTGTTGAGCCTTCCTTTCAGTAAATAAGATAAGGGGCTTGGGTTCATGTTTCACTTCTGGCTGGAGGCCACAGACCTGATTAAATTCCTCTACTGATACCGTGACCCACGTGGGAACACAGAAGGGGAAATTACGTGGAGCGCCTGAAGGCAACACCAGCTGACGGTCCAGTGGAAGCGGACGTGAACATGAGCGAAGGAAAAGGTCCCGTCACCCTCAAGTTAATCCTCATAGGAAACTCCGGGTAACGTCGACCAGCTTCTGCTGGTCTCACTTCATTTCTGGCTCGTTTCTAATCATTTATCTCTCATCTGTCGCCAGCTGTTTCACTTTGATTCGCAGTGAGTCAGACTCACCGTGAGTCTGTGGTGTAAACTCTACTGGACTCTCACACAGAGTGTTTGAGCTGTGTGTGCAGCGGTTCTAAAGGTTCTGTGAGGGACGAAGAGTGACTTCTGAGGAGGAAGCAGATTTGAGTGTATTGTACCTTTTCCCTGATTGTGTGTGTGTTTACTCAGGGTGGGAAAATCCTCCTTCATGAACAGATATGTGAATCACCGCTTCACCAACATGTACCGGGCCACAATAGGGACTGATTTCTTCTCCAAAACAGTCAGCACAGATGGCGACTCAGTCAACCTGCAGGTAACTCCTGTGTCTGCCTGTAGGAACATGATCCTCTGAGCCGATGGGGCTCCAACCGTGTTCCTCTCTGTGTGTTCCTGTCAGATCTGGGACACAGCAGGTACGGAGAGGTTCCAGTCTCTGGGCACCCCTCTGTACAGAGGTGCCCACTGCTGCATGCTGGTATTTGATGTCACGTCCAAGGCCAGTTTCACATCGCTGGAGGGCTGGAGGAAAGAGTTCTTGATCCAGGGCGAGCCCCAGGACCCAGCAAGCTTCCCTTTTATTGTGCTGGGCAACAAGACCGACCTGAGCGACAGAGAGGTCAGTCAACCAGTCCATAAATAACAGTTTAGTTACTTTAAGACTCATATTCGTACCAACAACGTCAAACGCCCGTTTATCAACTGTCTCCACTGAAATTGAGGCTGATGACGCTATAAAAATATTCATAATATAGTTAAAACATCAGCAGTAGACTGTGGTACTGGATCAAAATAACAGTCCTGGGAGAGACTGGTGGAGTGTTGAAATGTTTTGTAACTCATCCAAGAGACTCCGCACTTCCAGATATGAAAGTGGGAAATGTTTGGTGTGGATGTGAGCTCACAGTAATCATTAACTCAAACAGCTTCACAGGTGTTTGGAACCAAAATAGAATGGTGTGTATTGTGTGTCAAAGCTGGAGGAAAAGAAATTGAGCTTTACTTTACTTGGCAGACGCTTTTATCCAAAGCGACTTACAGGGAGCTAGCGCTGGGTGTCTGGCTCAGAGACACACCTGGTAGGGGATGGACTAGGAGTCAGACGGGGTTCGAACTTGCGACCTTCTACAGACGAGTCTGACTCTTAAACCATTGAGCTACCAGCTGATTAATACCTTTATTCACATCAGAAAAGTTCTCTAGTGTGAAGCTTTTTTCTTTCACATCACTGCAAACTGAAGAATTATCTATTTTATACACTAAAAACTGTCATGAATGATGAAAGTAAACGTGAGCTGTCACAACATATGACATTTACACTGTTGTGCTCTGACTTACTGATAACTTGAGAATTGAATTTGACGTTTTTAAAACCAAATGAAGCAGCTTCTCTGTGCCACGCGATGACGTCATTCTTCTGCTCCACAAACACATCTCTGACCCGAGATGATCTGCGCACCCTTTTTTCCCGTTACAACGCGCTCTTTCCTGTGTCTGACGTTGCAGGTGTCTCGCAGGGCGGCCCTGCAGTGGTGCGAGGAAACGGGAGCGGAGTACTTCGAAGGGAGCGCTAAAGACGACATAGACGTAGAGAAGCCGTTCCTGAGAGCGGCTCAGATCGCCTTACAACAGGTGAAAAGAAGGAAAGACGCAAAACGCCTCTATGTTTAACATGTTTATTTGTTTTTTTGATGATAAAAGATACATTACTCCCTACAGTACAAAAAACACACATTGGAAAATACAGGACATTTCCAGATAACCTGCGAACAGCCGAGAGAAACTCGCAACACCTGTGAGTGCTGAGAGCAGCACGCGTCCCACGTGTGGGAGGGAAAGTTCAGAGAGACCTCGGCACTGCTGATGATGACCTATCTAACGAGGGTGCAAAAATAGTGACCCAGCAAAGGTACTGTGGAAGGAAAGGACACAATTGTATACCACATGGAGAGAGGAACAAACTCATTAAATGTTTTTTTCTTTTTTTGAGAACCTTCAGCTTATGGTCTAACTTAAGGCATCACTACTAAAATACACTGCTTTTGCATGCATGTCTAGTTTTGTTCAACAGACACACCGACACGCACAAAAATTATGAATGCATATGAAGAGAAAAGTTCGTTTATAGAAAGAAATCGTGAGAAACCACAAACAAGACACCAAGGTGCGAGCCACAAGAAAAGACGGCGAGCTGAAACCTTGGCTCTGACCTTCCTTCCCAGCTGCTACCATCACAACTGAATCTGCCTTTACAAAAGTAGATATACACTCATGTCCAGTCAGAAACCTCCCTGTGAGATTGAATTGTAATGAACCTATGCCGTGATTCAGAGTCCTACAGTGAATCAGCCTGACAGAAGCAAATCAGAACAATCAGGGAGACTATATATATTTATATATATTTGTTTCTTTTATAAGTAAAGACACAAAAGGCAATCAAGAGATGACCGACATGTAAAAACAGTTTGTTACAGGTAATTATATAAAAGGCCAAGATGTTCTTTTTTTTTTTTTGTTTGTTTTATTCTTGCTCTATGAACGAACTAATTTACAAGTGAGTACACTCCGGCTATGTAAGCTTTCTTCCCAAGACATTCCCATTCAAAGACATATACATGTCACAGTTAGCTTGCACACCATCTGTAGTCTGAAATACAGAGCCGTGGAAAGAAAAAAAAAATTAAAATTTATTAAATGGATTCACATACATCAATAGGATAGGGAAAATAGCTCTACTAATATAATTTGCCATTCTAAAAATGAAAGAAGAGGTGAGACACCACATTCATGAGCATAAAAAGCATAGGACAACTGATCGGGATATTAAGGGGGACAGGTATGAAAAGATCGATGTTATTTTCCTCATTCCATGTTTGGCAAACAAAACAACACAAGCATTGAACAGTAAACAAAGTAAAAACTCTCCTCTCCCTGGGTCCACTTCAGATCTCCTCAGGTCTATAACCTCTGCGGTTCTACTTGGAACAAATACAAAAGTCTCTTTCTCTCGTTCGTTACCACCTGTTAACAAGAACATACGACCAACTGAATGAAGATTGTTTAAAAATAGAGTGGCAACCTCAACACAACCACCCGTCTTTCCAGGAACACAAACTATGGGGATGAACAACAGTTAAAAAAAGTGATGCTTTTAAAAATGCACACAACATACACATACACACAGGAGAAAAAAAGCTTAAAAAATACAAAAATAAACTACACAAAAGATCTTTTGCGACATTGCTTGCTAATTTTTTGGGAAGATTTTGCAAGATTTTTTTCTGTGTGTGCTGCAAGTCTCAGTCCTAGCAAAGTCTGTCATTGATTCTCTACAAATCTCTTCCTTTGTCATTCTCTTTTATTTTTGTCCACTTCCAAGTGACGGCCAACACTCATCTTGGGGTAAAAAGCGCACAGTGATGACATTACCAGGAGACTGGAGTCCAGTATGATGACTGTACAGACTTGGTTCTCAATGAATGGATTTGTTTTGAGCAAAAGAAGAAAAAAAAATACGATGTCCTCTTTCATTGAGGACAAGTGCTTTATTTGTTTCATACCAATTTTTCCTCTCATCTTAACTAATGCCTCCACAGCCTTCTCAATACTGTACATCATGTCATGTAGTCTCTCTCTACATTCCCCCAAGATTCACAAAACAAAGAAAAAATAGGGAAAAAAGTAACATTGCGCTCAGGCTGGCTCCCAGTTTGTGAAAAGGTGTAAATGCTTCTCTAAACTGCTCAACTACTGAAACAAGCCAAAATAGATGTTAAAGGATGGAAGGGGGTGTGACTGAAAAAGATAATGTGCTTCTAAGTGTGTGTTGCTCTAAAAATAGTACGACCAACAGAACGAGGAAGGAGGGTTTTATCTACAGAAATATCTCTCAGTTTGCCTTTCATCTCGGCTTCATGCGGTTGTTCTGCTTCCATTGCCGTCTTGATCTGAGACTTGAGGGTGGGATGAGATTAGGATGAGGATGAGGATGTGGAGGAAGGAGGTCATTCTTCCTGATAAATGGACAGCAAGTGGAAAAAGGACAAGAGACTGGGAGGGGTCTCTGGGCAACCTCACTGGTCCGTCCTTGCTTTCTTTGGACCAGTAGACTTACTGCAGGGGGGACACATAAAACCATAATGAGTAGTGCCTCTTTTATTCATTGGTGACATGTTCATGTGGAGCCTGTGTGAATGGTATGAAACATCAGCACAGGACTTACGTATCAGGAGAGGTGCCTGGTCTTTTGGGGGCCGGTTTTGCAGAGGCGCCATCCTTGCCAGATTCTAGAAAGCATAAAATGATTAAAATATATCCTTTAATCTATTAGCTAACTGCGCGCTAACATTTTATTGTCCCGAGCGGTCCTCACCTTGTAGCCATCGAACTTGAGTGGCAGGACCGTAGCCCTTCTCGTTGCGGGCGGCGATGCGGAAGATGATGGCTGGCTTGGTTGTGTAGTCGATGTGAGCGTTGGACAGGCTGGACGACTGCACCAAGCACGAGGGGTTGGGTCCACAGTACACTCGCATGAAGGCTAGCTGTGCCGGGGTGGAGGCCTTAGCTTCTGCTGTCTGGTTGCTCTGGATGGCCAAGTACACGGAGTACTCAATAATCTTCCCTGATGTCACATTTGGAGGCTCCCAGGTCAAGTGGGCACCATCTGGGCTCTGTTGAGGGTCAGTGAACAAATGAGACTTCATGCCCGAAATCATGGCTCACGAGAAAAACGCCTCAGGGTGCAACGGTGAGGTTACCTTGCTGATTTTGATGGCACACGGTGCCCCCGGGAAGCCAGGTAGGCAAGTCTTGAAAGCAGAAATCTCTGAGAAAGCTCCACGACCACAAGCGTTGATTCCAGCTACACGGAACTTGTAAGCCGTTCCAGGCTGCAGCTCCATCTTCTTCATCTGGCCGTAGTCAGGGATGATGCCAGAGTCATCCTATCAAACAAAGAAACCCCAACAGGTTAAAATTGCACTGAACATACAATGAGCAATCTTCAAAGCAAGAAATGCGCTTCCCGAGACACTTACATCTCCTAAAGAATCATCTGCTGGCACATAGAAATGTGTGACAACCATATTGGTCACTTTTACGATTCCAACATCAAACCACTGGTTCTCCTTCTTTACAACAGGCTTCGCAGGAGCTGGCTGAGGGGCTTGTTTCTATATGAGGAGAAAACAGTCAAAAATGACTCGGTGCTTTTCGTCTTTGACCTGCCTGAACCAACCAGGCCTTGACAAATATACAATATCCTATATGCTACTCACCTCTCCCTCGATGCCATTGGCAACCTCTGCAAGAGCGGCTGCTGCCTGCAGCTTAGCTGGACTGGCCACTGATACGGAGGGTGCAAATGTGCTTGATGGAGCGAGTGCTGTAAAGTCAGGAAAAATGGAAAACAATGTTAACTATGCATGAAACAACACTTGAACTGAATGAATGAATAAATAAAATGAAGCCTTACTCTCAGCTGCTGTACGAGGCAGCAGGGAGGACGCAGCACTAGTGACTGCGGCAGCCATCTCATTGTGTCCATTGCTCTCGACAGATGGATCGTTGAGGCTGTCAGCAGGAGCAAGACCCTCAGTGGGTAAGCTTGCATCCACAGAGGCCTGCTGGGCTGCAGCCTGAGCTTCCTGCAGCTGCTGCTGCTGCTGTACCAGCGCTGCCAGTTCCTGCTGGGTCAGCATGATGGGGATGCTCGCAGGTTGCTGGCTCTCTCCGGTGGCATCGCCTTCATCTGTTAAACACAGAAAACAGTTGGGAATTCATTCACACCACAACCACGGCAGCTACCACGATGCTACTGCTACAATTCTAAATTAACTTACTCATAACCGCTTGCTGAGCTGCTTGCAGCACAGCCTGGATAGCGAGGGCCTGGGCTTCTTCCGTGGCTGCCGCCTGAGCAGCGGCCTCTGCTGCTGCAGTCACAGCCAGCTCCTCATCCGACAGCCCTGTCACCATGAGTGTGGCTCCCTGACCCTCAGACATCAGCTCCGATGGCAGGTTCAAAGCAGTGGCTGCTGCTGCAGCAGCATCTCCCTGAAAGAACATGACAGATGTTCAAACGACTGCAAATAATAGGTCAAGTTTCGTTTCGTAATGAGAATCAAACATTTAGTTTTTACTTCTGCTTGCGTCTCCATAGCGGTGGCTCCCTCCTCTGCAGGTGCAGCTTCTGCTGATGCTGCCTCATCAGTATGCATTGGTTCCTCTGAGGAGCTTGCAGCAGTGTTCACACCCTCTGTGATTGATGAGATCGACTAAAGAGACAAAGGGGGGAAAAAGTGATACCGTTTAAAAGACCACGCATCTTGTATGTTTAAGTTCAGGCAAGAGGTCTTAAGACACAGCATCCGCTGACATCAGCAACAATCACGTGTGTTCAGAACATCTTCTCTGACGTTTCAGTTGCTCTTACTGGTACTGAAGGTCCAGGTGTTGGTGTAGACTGAGTGACAGTAGTGATGGCCCTGCCCTGGGCGGTGGTGGCCTGGCTAGCTGCTGCCGTGTTCGAGGCCACTTCTGTGCTGCTGGTACCTTCTGCTCCCTCCTCCGTCTGCTGGGCTGTTGGATAAATATAACAACACAATTTGAGTATCATACTTTATTACACGTGTAAAAAGAAACGCAAGTAACACAACGCACCTGCGCCTTCGCCTGTCTCCATGCTGCAGGTGGCAGTGGTGGCTGTGTTTGTGGTCCCGGTCTCATGCGTTTCACAGGGTGGGTTGGAGCACACTCTCTGGACCAGGCCTGCCGCCGTGCTGGTCTGGTCACCTCCCATGCTGGAGGTGGCTGTGGACGAGGTGTTGGTGGTCCCCGTCTCGTGTGTTTCACAGGGTGGGTTGGAGCACACCCTCTGGACCAGACCTGTTGCCGTGCTGGTCTGGTCACTGCCCATGTTGGAGGTGGCTGTGGACGAGGTGTTGGTGGTCCCCGTCTCGTGTGTTTCACAGGGTGGCTTGGAGCACACCCTCTGGACCAGACCTGTTGCCGTGCTGGTCTGGTCACTGCCCATGCTGGAGGTGGCTGTAGATGGGGTGTTGGTGGTCCCCGTCTCGTGGGTTTCGCAGGGTGGGTTGGAGCACACACTCTGCGCTGTGCTTGTCTGGCCTGCATTCATGTTGGATGACGCCTGTGTGGCTGTGTTGGTGGTGCCTGTGACGTGGGTCTCACAGGGTGGGTTGGAGCACACCTGCTGGACTCCCCCAATGTTAGCAGATGCTGTTGTAGCTGTATTGGTTGTCCCAGTTTCATGGGTCTCACATGGCGGGTTAGAGCACACGCGTAGTGCGGACATGTTCGCAGATGCAGTTGTAGCCGTATTGGTGGTGCCCGTTTCGTGGGTCTCGCACGGTGGGTTAGAACAGACCTGTCCTGCTCCAATCGTAGCAGAGGAGGTGGTCGCTGTGTTGGTGGTTCCGGTCTCGTGAGTCTCACAGGGCGGGTTGGAGCAGACCAGGGTAACTGTCCCAGAACCCTCCCCAGCCTCAGTGGAACTAGGCTGTTCAGAGGTTGGCGAAGCCAGGATGGAGACTGGCAAGTCCTGCACTGGCTGAGCTTCTACTCCACTGGGAGTTGTGATGAGAGTAACCTGTGTAGGCTGGTTCTATAGAGAGGACAGCAATGTCAGTCCTACCGGTCATATTAAGGTACACTTTTTCATACTCTACTCTCTGCGTTGTGATTCTTTGGTACTTACAAACAAAAAAATAAACTCCAGTTTCCTGAGGTTGCATTTCAGTAATGAAAACCTTATGGCGGATAACGTGGTAACAAGCTGCTGAGTCTTACCTGTACTGTCATTGTTGAGGAGGGCAGTGTGGAGGCAGAGGTCAGACTGGTCTGAGCAGCTGACACGGTTATGGCAGTTGGGTTTATAACCTGGCTAGACAGGGTAGAAATGGTTCCCAGTGTGTTGATGGGAGTAACAAGAGAGGCACTGGAACTGTCCACAGTGCCTCCTGCCAGGCTAGTAGAGACTGTACCAGTGACTGTCCCAAGAGTGGTGACACCTTGAAAGAAGAAGTGGAATTAACTCATTAAATCCAAGGATCCACTGTATTTTCTACCAATCACAGAATCTGTGACGCTGACATGAATAACACACAATAATAAATTAGTTTGAGAAGAATGATTCTCACCAGTAGTCCCTTTGACAACCAGAGTGGTGACGGTGGGCTTAACGGAAGACACCGTCACTGGTGTAACAAGTCGAACTCCACCCATTGTACCCATGGGCACAGTGCGCAAAATTGTGCCTGGTTGTCCTGGAGCACCTTTCAAAACAACCTACAGAAACAGGATTTTGTGTTAGACTTAAACACTAAGAAGGAATTCAGAAAGACTAGTGCGCACATGGAGTCAGCTTACCTGCGTCAGTCCCTGCTGGCCAGCTGCAGTAGCAAGTTTGGGCACTGCGGTGATGATTTTACCGGGAGTTCCAGTGGTCATCACCTTAGTGGTGAGGATTGTGATGGGCGTTTTCATGCCTGCACTGCTCGTCACACCTGCCATGAGAAAAGCATACAGGTTTGAAATACAATTACATATAATAATAATAATAATAATAATAATAATAATATATTAAATAAAGACAGGCCGTTAGTAATACAAGACTATTGTTATCACTTATCTTGGCATCATTATCGTCACAATTCATGTAGAATATCAATCCGGTGATATTAAACATGGTAAATCATTTTATACAGACGTTCATCCACGCCGACTTGTTTTCTACTCCCAAAGATTGTCAAGAATGTCACGTATTTGACCCTGCTAAGACAACATGATGAAGCACACACCTGTTGCTCCAGGCTGGGTCATGATGGCCGACATGGGGATGGTCTTGATGATGGTGGTGCCCTGCTTAGTGGCGGAAGGAGAGACGCCGCTGATGTTGAGGATAGTGGGCTTGTTGCCTGTGCCTCCTGCCTGGGAAGTGGTGATGATGGTTGTAGGCTTGCCATCTGCGGAGGTCACCAACTTCAGGATAGTGCCCGCTGGGAGAGGACCCTTCGTCTAGGGAGAAAGGCACACATTACGCAAACCCATTTGGAGACAGACATCTAGTACCTGTCTCAGGAGTCTAATTCTACCTCCTGTTTTTTTAAACTGACCTGTATGATCTGTGTGAGAGGGTTGGTGGAAGCCTGGCCAGTGACAGCTGATGTCTGCACTGGCTTGGTTTGTACCACAGACATCATCTTGCCAAGGTTGGAGATCTGCCGACATAGAAGAGAGACTCAGGTTTATGACTCACCAGAAAACATCAGACAGCACAGGGTGTTCACCGGGAGGCTGGACGACTAAACCGGTTCACTAACAACATGCTCCCTGCTTTAGGAAGAGTATTCTCTTACTGTAAGCCCCCCCCCACACACTGTTCAAACTCATTGTCACCGTCTTGTGACAAGACATTAAAAACAGTGTTAAAGCACCAACAGAATGTTTATATTGCTGTAGTATTTTATTGTGTTTTCTTACCAGAGTGCCACTGCTGCCCATTGTGAGGGGACTCTTGACCAGAGTGATGGTCTTTGTGACTCCTCCCACCACAGTTGTCACCACCTGGGCCTGCTGAGCCACTGTGACTGCACCAGACTTGTGCACAGTGATGATGGGTCTTGTGGTGGTAGGCGAGGATGCAGTTGCTGTGCCCACCTGGGCTGCTGCAGTCTTCAACATCCGGGTGGCTGGGTTACTGACCTACAAGTACAACGTTATTTTAGGAAATGATGTCTGACCTGTGACAGAGAGTCCTCACACAGTGTTGAAAATAAGAATTTCAGTGGGATCTGTACCATGACTGGAGAAGCCCCTTTCACTGTGGTTGTACCCGGTGAAACAGCTACTGTTTTCAGAATGGTGGCGCCTGCAGGAACATTGAGGACGGTGCCTGCAGAAGAGGGCGGGATCTTCTGCGTTGCTGCAGCTGCTGCAGCCAAAGCTGCCATACCACTCATCTGAGGGCTACTGCCAATTGGCTAATGGAAAAAAAACGCAATTGTTAAACACATTTGCCCAATTTAAAATTCTTGAAGCATGACAGTGTGAAAATGTGCGTACCGATCCTTGAGTCGCCTGAGCAGGCACTACCATTCGAACACCTGGAGGAAGGGATGTCACAGTGACTGGGGATTTCCCAGGCTGGCTGGGGCGAACTGTGACAACAGATGTGCCCGTGGCAGACTGTTGGGCTGCAACCTTCAAGACTGCTGAACAATAAAAAAGGGGAATCATTGATAAGACTTTGTAAACATTGTTTTTCCGAGTTACTACGCTTCCTGGTGTAGTGACAAAAAAAAATACCGGTCTGTGTTAGGCTCTGTGCAGACGGTGCTGCAGCAGCTGGTGCGGGGCTCTTCGGAGAGTTCACAGGCTGTGAAGGGATGGCACTCATGGCTGGTGAGGCTGCAGCTGGAGTTGCAGGGATGTCATACTTCTGCAGCTGCAGAAGGTATGTGTCTGCAGTGGAGACTGCACCCCAGCTCACCTCCAGAGAGTTTGTGTTGGCACGGACTAACTGAACCCTGGCAGGGGCGTGTGGCCGCTCTGGGGAGACAGTGGAAGAGAAATTAAATGGCAATGAAGCTATTTAATAATGTCAACCATTGAAGTCGCTCTTAATGACAAAGCAATCATACTACACATAACACCCACCTGTTTCCAGATACCAGAGGTCTTTACAACAGACCTGGTTGTTCCAAGCCTTGCGATAACCATCGCGGCCACTCCAAACATAGAGTCTGGAATTGATAGCCACAGCACAATGCCCGGCACGGGCTCTTGGGATGTTGTCTTCAAGAGTATCCATCAGCACTGACTCCCAACACATGGTGTCTAGAAAAAAAAGAACAAAAACAAGTTTGACCGATTCGCAATTTGACTCAACCTCGAACAAAGTGAAATTGTATAGAATGGCGTAGAGATTATGAGTTTGACAAACCAAGGTTTAGGCAAGCAAGAGTGTTTGTGCACTTCCACTCCTTCTCATGTGTTGCTACTTTCACATCATCCATTACCAAAGGAACCCATCCCCCAAAAACATACATCCTGTGTAGAGAAAAACAGTGAAAATATGAGGGAAACCCTGATATCAAGCACAACCTGCTCCACAAACATGATTTAAAACAGGTGAACGTGAAGCCGCTCTCTCACTTGTTTGTGATGGTAGTAGCAGAGTGAAGGCTTCTGGGAAGCGGTGCTGTGCCGTTTACTGATGGTTTGTTCCATGTCAGAGTATCTGGAGGCCACGACATGCAGTAAGATGTTACTCAAAACCAGCAATTTTGATTCATAACATTACAACAAACATACATTTTTATCTAAGGTACAAGGGTGATGATATGCAATCTTATTTGGTCTGACTGTGTTAATATTCAACCTCTTTGCTGTTAGTTTTCCCATTGACATTTTAGAAGCCTACCTATATCAAGGGTCCACAGATCTCCCAGTCGACAGCCGCTCATGCCTCCATAGATTATCAGCCGAGATTTCCTGCTCATCTTTTCTGTGTAAACCACAGCGGTGTGACTCTCGCGAGGTGGAGGCAGAACACCATAAGTGATTGGAATATCCCATCCAACTACGTTGGACCCTGCACGAAGCTCGAGCGTATACAGATCGTTCAGGTATCTGGAAATGATAAACAAAGTCGATGAAGAAGTCTGATGCAACTAGCCAATGCAGCCATATATTCTGTGCACAGGTACCTGGGAATGTTGTTTTTTGGGTCCTCGCTGTCATTGGCGAGCCCACCAAACAGGTAGCATTTATTGCCCACAAGGGAAAAACTGTGTCCAAGACGGGGACACGGAGGGGGCCCATTCTTCGGGTTTTTGGCCTTCAACTTTTTCCACTCCCATCTGCTGGCCTGTACCAAAAACAATGGTCCAAAACAACATATCACCATTTGATTAGGTCATAGCTGCAACTGTAAGAGAGTCGACCCGGTTCTCCAATCTGTCAGTCTGATTAGTAAGGTTTAGGATTATATAGTGATAGACTAACTAAAGCCTTCTGATTGTATGAGACATTTAATTCTCCAAAGTGCATGCAGTAAAAACAAACTGCAACAAACCTTCACAACTACACAACACTGTGTTCACAGACTTAATAACAAAGTCTCTACCTTAATTGGTTTTACCTGCTTGTTCCTATGACAGTGTCAATAGTGACACTGACACACGTTATTTTCCTATATTAACAATCTCTGATGCAAACAGAGAAGCTGAAACATAGCCATGCAAATGTGAACAGATAGCATCTAGTTGGCTTTGTTCTTGGTGTATGGACATTACTTTATATATAAACCAAGTTATTTGAGCTTGCATGTCATCATTTCAAATAGAACATGGCTTGATAATCTGGGTTTGTAGTAAACATTAATTTATCTATATGAATACTGTAAACCTTGTACAAATGTAAATACTATAATTCACATAGACAAATTACCTGTAGTTCATATAGATCGTTGCTGTACTTTCCATACTCCACCATTCCACCAAACACCAGCAACCTTGTGCCATCACAGACAAAACCATATGCAGCACACCCAGGAGGAATATCACCACGGACTGCTGGAATAAACCACTGGTTTGTTGCTAGAAATTATAACACAAAAGGAAAAGCACTATTAGTAAAGTATTAATCAAATCGGGGCTACACAAATTCTAAAAAAATGTGTTTTTATCTCAATGAATTTGTTCTTATTGGTTTGTGTATAGTGAAGTAGGGATAGGATGCGCTTAAACCAACCAGCATCATCCATTTTATTTTAGCCCGCCTTTTTTAGCATGTAGTAATCCCTTTGTCCGGCAGAGGGAGCCTATGTTTAGTCAGACCCGGGCCAGCACGGCCTACTAAGGCCTATACTCTACTTAGTCCAGTCCATCACAAATATAACTCTTTTTAGGTTAAGCAGTACGTTACAAATGTGTTGTATGACAATTTACAAACGTGAGTTTGTTAAGTAAAACATTATTCCTGTTTCAGAAAACAATCGGTAAAGATGCACACACAAGCTAATCTTACCGGTGTTGTATACATGTAATTCATCGACAATCCCTTCATTTCCACCGCCAAACACAACCATAAGCTCCTTTATAGCAACAGCTCTGTGTCCATGTCTGGGCCGAGGAACAGGACCGGACCATCCGAGGACCCGTTTCCACCGCGGCTGCAGAACCGACGCTGTGGTCCCAGACACCACGGAGCCAGGGGCAGACATGACTTCTGTCAGAAATAAATAAGACGCAATTAACTTGGTTGTTGTAGAAATCATAATATTTAAATAAACACCAACATCCGGTAGAATGGCCAACTTCTGAAAGAGTTTGTGGGGCGAATGCAGCAGAAAAGCTTAAGAGTTGGTTAGCTAGCAGTTAGCTATGGTTAGTGAACACATTCAATCCAAAGAAACAAGATCAAGAGTTAGGGAGTTCAAACAACTACTAGCTTATAACACGTGAAATAAATTTGCCATTAAAGCTGCGCAACAAGTTTGAAGAAACCATCCTACGTTGAAGTATAGTTTAAGTTGTTTCTAAACATTGAATTCAATCCATGGAAGCCGCCATCTTGTAACCAAACAAACCCCCGCTAACGCTACTGCCAGTCTGAAAAATGGCGGAAGCGAATGAAAAAGACAAATACACGATACCTAGCCAACCACATCCGCAAATAAACACACTGCGATAATAACAACCTCAACAAAACAGTGGACCAAGAAAGCAGAACAACACGTAGCTACAACACATACTTAAAATCCGTTAGCAAGAGTCGGCTATTTTCATGCTTCTCTGGGAGTCGCCATATTGTAGCTAGCAAGCTTAGCATTATTTGCATCCCATTTAACGCTATTATTGTTATTAGAAGAATATTTCTGGCCTATTTTAACAGTAACACGAATTACTGACACTGCAAGCAAGAACTACCATCGAATAACTTACTGAAATACACTAAATCTTTAAGTGCAGCCGGAATTTCCATACGGTTACTAGAGTTAGCACTAGCGGCTAGTTGCTCAACCTAATTTGCCCAAGCTTATAGCTTTAGCTGTACGACTGGCATCTGTCAAAGCGTCACCAAAGTTTACAATTAAATCCAACGCGATTTCGTGTTATTCTGACATGCATTATTTACCTAATACAATTACAGTTGCAACCACAATCCTAAAACGTGGCTAAACGAAGTAAAACTGCATAAATAGAGTGTTATTATGTTTCATGCTGTCTCTGGAAGCAGCCATCTTTTCGACAATCGGCCTACTTCTACAGCTCCCTCAAGAAAAATGGCCGGGCGGCTTGTCACAACAAAGCATAACAAACAGAAAAAAACGCCAATATTCAAGGTTCCTACTTACTTATTTCGATGCAGTTATTGCAAAAACACGGGTATGTGGTCGTATCGTGCGGCAATAATCCAAATTCATTCGATTTGTGAAGAAGTATTTCCTCTCATGCCTGCCTGGAAGCTGCCATCTTCTTGACAACCAGAGGCGGAGGAAAATGGAAGAGAGTTGGCGTCACCCAAAGTAAACATGGCGGCGGAGACCCGCTCGATTTCGCATAGAAACGCGCACACAGTTTTCGTTATATGCTATTGTGTATCGACGTATGATGCGCTTTATACCGAGATGTTTCATTGTAGAATTTAAATATATATAAAGTAAACATATCACAAGTTTCTTCAAAGTACGGCAAGCTCTGTTATAGCGCTAGGCTTATTGTCCCTTACTAAAGATGGCGACATCCGTGCGGAAACAACTCTTATTTTAATTATTGTAGGTGAGGCTCATTTTACACCACTCTAAATCTACTTAGATATGCCCAAACATTCACAACAATAGTGAGTTGGCGCAAATTTACAGATTTAGCGCTCAAACATGTTAAAGTTGCCACGCCCACACCCACCATAGTGCGCCCCCGACTGGTACAAGTACCGCATTGCTACAGTATCGCCGGTAACGAGTCACGTTGTCTTCAAAACACTACCAAACGTAGAAGCGTACTTTCGTTTTTAAGAAAAAAAACGATGTCTGGTTGTGCATAATGCATCCTAACTGAGTGAAATCATCCGAGTGACAGACAGTCATATTATAAGTTAAAAAAGAAATAGAAAAACAGGCTTTTTAAACACACGTGGGGTTACCATAAACATAACATTCATGCAGGATTTTTGCAGATTTATATGCAGGAAAAGTATTATACAATGCACATACACATACAGCTATATTTCACTGGAAAACCGCCAAGTAACCTTTTTTTAAGACTTCAGGCAAAACTGGTATGAAGTCTTTTCCACACAGCCTATTCTAACAGATCCCCAACTACTGAGGCAATACCTGTCTGCACAAAGAGATCCAGAATATTAAGTATCATTGCAAAAACATTTGACGCTAATACAAAATAGCAATGTATACATGCGAAAAGCACAGATTAAAAAAAACACATTAAATCCCCCTCTTTCTGAATGGTTTTAGAGATGTGGGGTATATCAGATCATGACCTTTTACATATGATTTCTGTTTTTATTATGTAACGACCTCCCAACACATATTAGACAGGCTTCTTCTTTGTCAACATTTAAATCTCTTTTAAAAACCCACTTTTTCTCTTTGGCTTTTGACACCCTGTGAGATGTCAATTTTATTGTTTTTATCAGATTGTATCATTTTATCTTGTTTTTATTCTGTTTGATTATTTTATTTATGATCTGATTTATATCTAATTCTAATTGTTTTATGTTATTTTACCTCTGTACAGCACTTTGTCCCTTTGTGGTTTGTTTTAAAGTGCTTTATAAATAAAGTTGGTATGGTATGGTATGGTTTTCAATGTCATCTCTTATCAAGAGATGATATTGAACTTGACCAATGGGTGGCCTTCTGGATGGTAAAAAGAGAATGATTTATGTTTTTGTTAATGAGATAGATGTCATTTGTTGGTTTAATCCATGGAAATATATTTGGAGCACTGCTGTCTTTTATTGCAATACACAACCAGTCCGTTAGATGGCAGACCTGTGCTGCTTTCGTTTTGTATGCAGGCTGTAGCCCACAATGAAGTTCAGTTCACACACATCCATAATACTTGGGATTGAAACTATAGACCCAGATGTGCATGTTACTCACCACACTGTTCAGTGTCATTAAACGTCAGGTTGAGTGATTGAGAGCTCAATGAGATCCTAACAGGATGTCATTCAAACACAGTCTGTACATGCGCATCCAGCCATAAGAGAGGACTAATCAAATCCTTCAGCTGAAGTGAACCAGACTTCGTGTGTGAAGAAACTTTAAAGGTCTTTGTTTTGTTTTGGTCAAAACACACAGATAATTTAGTTGTGTCACAAGTATTAATACCAGGCACAACATATTAATAAAAATAATATTTTAGTTTTTGTTGTAAATCTCTTAATGGCCAGGCTCCCTCCAACATTGTGCAACTACTCGAAAAGAAACCTTCAATCAAAGCCCTAAGATCATCAAATGACCTGCTTCTGGCAGATCAGGTTTAAAACCCAAGGAAGATAGGGCCTTTGCCATTATATATTAAACTCTCTCCATCCACCTTAGCTTTTAAAAAACATACCACCTCTGGCATTTTAAGATCCCTTGGTTACCTGCTCTTATGGTTTGGTATTTTCTTGTATGTTTTAAGATATGTAATCTAATAGCTATAATTTTTCTTTCACTACGGATTATTGGGTCTAACTATGACCACTTTTATGTGGTTTTATGTTTTAACTTACCTTTCCTTTTTTCTTTATTTGGACTTTTACTGCACAGCACTTTGGTGAACAGTCCTCTCTTTTTGAAATTGTGTTTTATAAATAAAATTACAGTTATTATTATTATTATGACTTTCATCACTTTTATTATGCAAAATATGGAACCACTCCTGGCACACACACATGTTGTAATTAACACATGTACTTTATTAAAACCCCAAGGGAAATTCTTTGTATTGGATGGCACATATTTTAGTTTAAATACAGTGGGCTGTGTTGTTTGACACAAATGTCTCTTGTTCTGAGCTTCAGCGACTGACCTGCTGTCCAGTTAATCAGCACTATAGGAAAATTCCAGCTGTAAACAACCATCAGATTTATGACTCATTAAAACCTCATCATTCAATCATTACTTTGTCTGTCAATACCCGTCTCTAACAAAAAGAGTAAATAAAAACTATAACTATAAACCTTAGATCAACGTTCCTGTAGGCTGTATGTTACATACACAGTGCTTTTAATCTTTTTTTCTTTGTCCCTTCATCGTTATTATTTTCCAGCTGTATGACGCTTTGGCCCTTTAGTTGAAGCGACAAGACAGGAAAGAAAGGGAAGGAAAACGGATTGTGAAACATACTGTAGTAAAACATTAGTTATAGTATATAAATTATTAACTGAGTAATGCAAAATGTTGAACGTGATGAATGAATTTCAGGTTTTTGTTTCAGTGTATTCAACATGCTGCATATAACCTTCCGTTTGGGAGCTTCCATAAAAATATTTACTGTCTTATTCAGTGAGCAGTCACTACCTTCTTATTTTTAGGTTCTAATCAAATAAAGTCCTTGTGACTGACTGAATGGGATTTCACTCTTTTCATTTTCCTTTTATGTTTTTAGAATTTGAAGCAGTTTGGTCAACAAGAGCGGTGAATCTGTGTGTCTATGTTTTAATGTCTAGTAATGTGGCTCACCTCCTTACAGAGATGTACGTGTTTTGTCTGCTGCCTTTCATGACAAGCAAAGGGCTAATAAACCGCTCAGGCCCACAGCTTGACCTTCAATAGTGCTCTTAGCATCCTGTAATGATTGAGACACTATAATATTCTCAGGAAATGGAGCGATGCACTAAATATAGTTAAACATGTCTGATCATATCGAACAAATTGTTTGTATTCATGAACCTATAGTTTGTTGTCGTTGAGTTGGATTTAATAATGGATTTCTCACAGATTGTCATAAATAGAGGCACAAAGGTGTACAATCAAATGTTTAAACTTCCTGATCAGTTTACAGAAGAACTAACAACATGTCTGTAGCCTGTGAAGACACTGTAACCATTAACAAGTCTTCAATGAAACTATAACCACTGACCTCTCTAGCGGTGACTGATCACTGTGACTGTGCATGTTATCAGCTCCTCCTGGTATTGTGACCCTGCAAGAAGAATCACACGAGTGTAAAACATAAACATAATTTAAATGAATCAGTTTTTATGATGACAGAATAGAGACTCATCCTAATGCTTCCTGTTTTCTTAGTCTCCTTTTCTAAATGCCAATTACTGTAATCTCTTATGTCCTTGAGCGGTTTGAGATGGCGTCACGTGCAAAGCCTCCCTCACCCACTGATATTCTCACATTAACAATCAACACGGTACAAATATTTTATTTACATTTAAATGTTTTCGATGGACTGTTGGCAATTAAACACAGAATAACTCCCTTTCCTTTCAGATTCAATAAATGTGGACAATATTTTCTTGCAAATGAAAAAACACATAAATAATATTTGAAAACAGTTGTTTTAAAACAGTTATACATCCCCCATACCAGGTGTGTCCCGGAGCAAGACACTCAGCGTTAGCTCCCCGAGCGCTGCCTGTGGCTGCTCAGTGCTCCTCAATGAGCCAAATGCGTATTCTTCTTCTTCTTTTGCCACTTGCACAAACAATTGCATGTAGCACTTGAAAAATTGGGTTCTTACAGCCATATTGGAAGCTTCCTAAGAAATCCTAAAAGTCTATTCAGTAAGTTTTAACTACTACAGATGATATTAGAAAATAATTTTTGTTTTGCAGCACAGATAACTTTGCCTGGTTTTGTTGTGTGGAATAATAACATAGTTATTGTAGTTACCTATTTGTGATTTTATTTTATTCAGTTCAATGTATTTATATTGCACCAAATCAGCAATATAAATGCTAATTTAAGAAACAAGTCAAAACAGAGAACAATAGAATGATAGAATGATAGAATGTCTAAGTAACAAGATGTCTATTTGCCAAATTAACAGTATGTGTCTAAGTGGAATGCAACAATATGTAGTAAAGTGACTTGGTGGGTGTAGTGTAGTGACATAGTGCAGTCGATTGTCAGTGTCTAGGGGGGGGGTGCTTCGGGGGAGAGCACTGAGAGCATCCTGTACAGTTCATTCCAGGTGGGCGACTGAGGTTCGCAAGGGTCCTTCGCGGTTTCCTCCTGTCCTCTGTCCGCTGAGGTTCTTTGAGGTCTTCCTGCCCTCGGTCAGCCACCTAGAAGGAAAGGAGAGCAGACATCAACAGCATCAGAGAGATAGGTGAATGTCAGCAGCTTCCTCATTTAACCGGACAGTAGTACACGGGTCTTCTCTTCAGAGCATACCTTCATCTCTCCAGGCTCTCTTCTTCTTCTTCTTCTTCTTCTGCAATGTCATCTGCAACATCATCACCAACTTCACAGACTTCTCTTTTCTGAGAAGTCAAGAGAATGTGTTTCTCTGTTCAGGAAAACTTTTTTAAGTTAAGGCTTTTTTTTTAACAGAATGGCCTCTAGACAGCACTATAAAATGTTTTACAAAATAATAATTTTATGAACAAATGATGTGTTTGTGTCAAAGAGAAACAACCCAGCACAGACAAGAGAGGCTCCAGTTCCATAAGGGTGAAGCATTCATCCCTAATTTAGATCTATTTAGTATTTTCATATACGCGAATTCACACAGCACAAGAGGCCCGGTTCGATCTAGAATTGATCCTTAACACAAAATCATTCTGCAATCTCTGCTTCTGATGTGGATGTGCCCCACTCTGTGCAGGCATCTGTGCTCCACTTGAGGTAATCCTTTCTTGATCCTGACAGGAACACAAAAGCAGAGTTCATCCTAGTATTACTAACAGAAAGTAGGTCGCCTAATGGCAAGACTGAATGTGATTAGCAGGGGTAGTAGCACTGACGACTGGATTAGCTGATTCCAAAACAATGTTCTTCCTCACTAGATCCAATTAAAACAGCTTGAGTACTGAGACTTACTCGACTAAACAGTTTACATTCATCGCATCAACAGTGTGTGCATGAGTTCTTTGTATCGGCCCATCTGAGCTGAAGTCGTGGCTCAGTCATGAGATAATAACAGAATACGGTCGACAGTGGTCTGAAATCCTGCAGGGGCTTGGCTCTTTTATACCTTCGTGTTTGCTGTGCTTCATATCTGAAGAGGTTGTATTGCCAATTGCTTTTTCTAATCTACTTGTCCAAAGTTGGGGTTGCTGTTACTTAAACGATATAGTTAATCATTTAATGATTCAATTAATCAAATGATCAGTCAGATAGGGCTATAAAATTACTCTCTGTCATCTGTAATGAGCCTTTAGACCCATGTGCACCTGCAGGAGTGCAGGTGAAACGGTCTTCACTTGAAAAGCAAATTGAGTTTTTTCTTATTTACATGCATCAAAAAAAGAAACAAGTTATAGAGTTTATAAAAATAGATTTCTGGATCCACTTTACTCTGGATATGATTTGTGTTGTGTCTTTCAGCCCCTTCCTCTTCCACCAGGACCAACTTGCAAGCGAAGGCAACTTTTATGCAAACACATTTTTTCTCATCACTGCAACACATGAAGCACCGATCAAGATGTTGTTTAGGTGGGATCGGTGATCCTTCACCAGCATCTGCTGTTTTAATGTATGATGTTTCACCTTTGGATCTCAACAGGGAGATTGAAGGTTACACTCGCACTGTAGATGCTCATAAGGCTCTTGCTGTAAGGCTTTTGCTCAAAAGCCCACTTAGGTCACAGTTTGCACACCAATAGTCACCGTTTAATCCTAGTGAAGAAGGCAGAATGCCAAAAAGGTAACACAAAGCTTGAGTTAAACCAGCAGAGTGGATTACAATGCAAAAGATTATCAGACTTTTGGAAATAACATTAGCAGGCTAAGACCAGCTGCTAACTACCTTAAGAAAGTGGGATTAACTTGTTTAACAAACTTTCAACAAGAACATGTTAATTTTTTCTATACAGATGTACGGTGTACACATTATAACAAATGTGTGTCATCAACTACACTTGTTCATATTTATATAAAGAGATGGGATTTTCAGGCTGCACGTAACAATCAGAATTCATATTTACAAGTACTTACTTACTTCAAATATACAACAAGCACTTACGAAGCGATTTTGGATAGATAAGGCCAGCATTGACATATTTCAACCTTATGAGCACATATAATCTTACTGCGTTTCACAATGACTAAAATTTGATATTTAGAGTATTTGACAACCTTCTGTCAAAGGCTCGAAGAAGTTACCTATAACCCTGTAACCCTTGGCAGCACAGCCAGACAAGGAGATCACTTAATGACCTACAGTAGTTAAAGGATACCTCAACCAATCAGTCAATTATCGAATTAATTAACAACTTAATAGGGATCCTGGTACCTTTTATAAAACTCAGTCCAACACCAGACATGGACTTAAGTGACATGAGGGACGCAGACATCGCAAAAGCCAATGTTTGCTTCTTAAACTGCGTTATTATCATATGATATATGTGATATAGCTAAAACAACCACAATAACAAGTGGAACTTTTTGGGGCTCAGTTATCGTCTAAATGGAAAAAATGAGGGGAAATCGTGAGATGGAGCTGCCGGAGGACTTCTGGATACCCGTGACTCTGGACACCAACAACATCACATCACTCAGTCCATTCTTGGTTCCTCAGGATCACCTGGGGGGTTCAGGCACATTCTACGGTATGGCAGCATTCATGTTCTTTATATTTGTGGTCGGCACTGGTGTCAACGCCCTCACCGTCGTATGCACCATCAAGTACAAGAAGCTCCGATCCCACCTCAACTACATCCTGGTGAATTTGGCCATTGCCAATCTTCTTGTGTCCTGTGTGGGCTCCTTCACTGCTTTCTGCTCATTCTCAACAAGATATTTCATCTTTGGACCTCTAGCATGCAAAATTGAAGGTTTCCTGGCAACACTTGGTGGTAAGATTTCCAAACAATAGTTCCAGTTGAACATGACTTTCTACTGGCTGACCAGTTTAGTATATTCTTCTCTGTCATTCCAGGCATGGTGAGCCTCTGGTCTCTTGCCGTAATAGCTTTTGAAAGATGGCTGGTCATCTGCAAGCCACTGGGGAACTTTATCTTCAAGCCAGACCATGCGTTAGCTTGCTGCGTATTCACCTGGATTTTCGCACTAATTGCCTCAGTTCCTCCACTTGTAGGGTGGAGCAGGTATGCAACAAGGACCAACCTACCCAAAGAAGTGATGTCACCACTGGGAATTTGGTTTGCACACTCATTGTACTTGTGATTATCTCTCCAGATATATCCCAGAAGGTCTGCAGTGCTCCTGTGGACCGGACTGGTACACCACAAACAATAAATACAACAATGAATCCTACGTGATGTTCCTTTTCGGCTTCTGCTTTGCTGTTCCCCTTTCCACAATTATCATCTGCTATGGTCAACTGCTTGTTACACTAAAGATGGTGAGGCAAGAAACATTTGAGCAGACGAAAAAGCTTAAATATAGTGCGACAGTTGAGTTGTGACCAAGAAACGTTACAGCTTGAATGCATTTTATCTCATGTCTTATCAAAGATGATCAGTGCATATCTATCTATCATCTAACTGCAGCTCAAAACATTTGAACTGATTCAACTCTCATATTCTTCAACAGGCAGCGAAGGCTCAATCTGAGTCTGCCTCCACCCAGAAGGCAGAGAGGGAGGTGACCAAAATGGTGGTCGTCATGGTGCTGGGCTTCCTGGTGTGCTGGATGCCCTACGCCTCCTTTGCTCTCTGGGTTGTGAATAACAGGGGGCAACCATTCGACTTGAGACTGGCCACTATACCCTCCTGCTTCTCGAAGGGTTCTGCCGTCTACAACCCCGTTATCTACATATTCCTCAATAAACAGGTCTGTAATGTGTTACTGTGGACACTGGATTTGAAGCCCCCATAAACCTTTTGGGGCTTTTGGGAATAAGGTTAAAAATGCTGCAGTGCTATTATCAAACTTCTATTTCACATTAAATTTACAAGTTAAAGGAAGAGTCTGATGTGGGAGTACAGTGATGACATGTTTTTCTGTCTGTGTCTTTGACTCAGTTATACGTATTATGTATGATGATAAACACAGAATAAATTCAGTCAGTGTAATCTTTCCTCAAACTGTTTTTTCACTTTTCAGTTCCGCTCATGCATTATGACGATGTTCGGGCTGGGTGGAGGTGAAGAGGAAAGCTCCACAACACAATCAATGACCGAAGTCTCCAAAGTTGCGCCTGCTTAAACTCAGAAGACGATTTCTGATGGTACTGTGCAACTATGGTTTGAACTGTAATTAACAACAAATCTATGTGTCTGTCCTGTACATGTGAAATGTGTATGCAATGAAGTCAAAAATAAAAAAAAATAGCAACATGTTTATGGTGTATACTTTGTATGAGGTTGATTCTTATCAAACAGCATCCCCTTGAGTTTGAATATTGTGCAAGGCTGCAGCACTCGAGGCTGCACAAACTGTGTTGTGATTATTTGTTAAGAATAGAGTTTTAGTTTTAAAGGTTTCTAACATAAGACAAAATAATCTTTTTATATTAGTATATAAAAATTATAATTATAATAGTATTTTTTTATTATTTCAAGTGCATGACTTAAACAGTGCAGGCAAGTTCCATATGGTTGTGTGGTTAATCACATTATTAGATTATTGACAGCCACAGTTTTAATTTTTTATCTTCATCTTTTTTTATTTTTGTCAAAGTATGCACATTTCGAGCTCGCTAATGTTATCTAATACCATAAAGACATTTAAAAAACGACATGCCCCTGTGTCAAGATAAACAAATCCTGCAGTAAACAAGTGCCACCTGGATTAACCGAGGCCCAAATCTCTGACCTCCTGAACATCACTGATCGTCAGATTATGTTGTTCACGAAACAGGCCTCTTACACAGCGATGTAATCAGATGATCCTTGCTAGTGCGGGTATTGCGATTCTTATCTCTCTATTAGCACAAAGGTGGGGCATGTTGTGCGATCTGTGTGCGTGGTCTGTGAGCCAAAGCTTTAAATCCCTCCTTTGAGCCAGTTATCGCTCAGTAATATTCAAAGATACCTATAAATGCGGCTCTGATGCCTCATCACCACCATTAGGAGACCCTAACTCATCCGATCCTTTAGTGACTTTTATTTGTAAAATATCTGTTCAACATCCTTTTTATCAGCATTTTTTATAACGCACAACCTTAGAAAAATGAGGGGAAATCGGCCCATTGAGTTCCCAGAGGACTTCTGGATCCCCATCCCTCTGGATACCAACAACATCACATCTTTCAGCCCATATCTGGTTCCCCAGGATCATCTTGGGAGCAAAGGCATCTTCTACTCCATGTCAGCATTAATGTTCTTCTTGTTTGTGGCGGGAACGATCATCAACACGGTTACTATCGCATGTACTGTTCAATATAAGAAACTCCGGTCTCATCTGAACTACATTCTGGTGAACCTGGCTGTGGCAAACCTCCTGGTCTCCACTGTGGGCTCCTTCACCTGCTTCTACTGCTTTGCCTTCAGATACATGATTCTTGGTCCACTTGGGTGCAAGATTGAAGGATTTACAGCAGCTGTTGGTGGTAAGGCACAATCCAATCTGATTTATTCCAACTAAAATGGGTTACATGCAATAATTCCATTGTGGACATAATTTATACAGAAAGGTAAAGATAAATGTGGGATTTTACACAATCTAACTAAA
This sequence comes from Microctenopoma stevenorrisi, assembly GCA_032270685.1. Taxonomy (NCBI): domain Eukaryota; kingdom Metazoa; phylum Chordata; class Actinopteri; order Anabantiformes; family Anabantidae; genus Microctenopoma; species Microctenopoma stevenorrisi. Next base: position 4,140,110 of record JAUMTR010000022.1, on the reverse strand, counting down.
TTGATCTTTCTCCAGTTCTCTGCAGCTTAACTTTGCATGACTTCTGCTATAACAAACAGTTATTAGTTATTAGTTATTAAAACGAAAACCATAGGATTAAAGTTTTTTGTACCTGCATGTTTCATGCAGAATTTTAAGAGATGTTACAGAAGTGAAGGCCACATTTCCACATTTATGCAGACAAACAAGCATTATAAACACACTGTAATTAAAGTGTGTAATTCTTTAGAACTAAAAGCATAATATTAATTCAAAGAAACTGCACTCTAAAGACAGGCAATATACCAGAGCTTTATCATGTAACTGTTATCATATTGTCATTGTTGCACATGTACAGTCTGTCAAATTTCTGTTTCCACTGGAAAAATTGACCTCGAAAAACAAGTAAAAAGAACCTTAATACAAGATATTTTCGCTTGAAATAAATAAAAAATGCCAATGGAACGAGTCTCAAAATATGCAACTAAAAATAAGTTCCTCAAAGCAAATACTCAAAAGTATATTTGTGTCTATTCGTCAAAACGTCTCATCTCACTTAAATTAAGATACAATCAGCTAAAGAGTAACATTTCAGCGAGATAGATGAGCTTTTTCTTAACTCAAGAGAATACTCAGTATTCCATTGGCAGATGTTTTTACTTATTTCAAGCAAAACTATCTTGAATTAAAATATCTTAAAACATAAGATGGGCATTTTCATTTTTTCTTTACTTTTTGAAATACATTCTTATTTCACTCTTAAGAATCTTTATTGTATCCGCTGTAACACTTGATTTTCCCCCACAGTACCATCTACACAGTATTATTCTGTCCTATCTGTACAAATGCACGAAACTGTAGGTTTCAGGAACTGTAATCAGTCTCCAACTTTATTCTCTTCTGTCTTTTGTCCAGGTATGGTGAGCCTCTGGTCTCTTGCTGTAATAGCTTTTGAAAGATGGCTGGTTGTCTGCAAGCCACTTGGTAACTTCAGCTTCAAGCCCAACCACGCCATAGCTTGCTGCGCACTGACATGGGTCTGCGCTCTGTGTGCTGCAGTGCCTCCTCTGGTGGGATGGAGCAGGTCAGTGTGTAAAGGTTAAAGACACAACAGTTTTAGTCCTATTAATTATTGTGAAACTAATTAATTGTCCCTTTTCCCCCAGATATATCCCAGAGGGCATGCAGTGCTCCTGTGCACCGGACTGGTATACAACTGACAACAAGTTTAATAACGAGTCCTATGTGATGTACCTTTTTGGCTTCTGCTTTGCTGTCCCCTTCTCTACTATTATTTTCTGCTACTCACAGCTGCTTTTCATGCTGAAATCGGTAGGAAATGCGTCCCAGATTTGCTAATGTTATGTAGGGGCATTAGTGGTCTTTTGTACAATAATCACAATCACTCTCCTTGTGACCAACCACTAGATTTTCTTCTTTCTTTTGTAACAGGCAGCGAAGGCCCAAGCCGAGTCTGTCTCCACCCAGAAGGCAGAGAGGGAGGTGACCAAAATGGTGGTTGTCATGGTGCTGGGCTTCCTGGTGTGCTGGATGCCCTACGCCTCCTTTGCTCTCTGGGTTGTGAACAACCGTGGGCAACAATTTGACCTGAGGCTGGCCACTATACCCTCCTGCTTCTCTAAAGCCTCCACAGTCTACAACCCGGTTATCTACATACTCCTCAATAAACAGGTGGGTGTTTAAAGGGCAGTAGTACCCCCTACTGGTGGCTTCCCTCAACAAACAAAGATGTTTATTTTGACTCTTTCTTTGCAGTTCCGCTCCTGTCTAATAAAGATGCTGGGAATGAGTAGTGGGGAAGATGAGGACTCAACAACTGCTCAATCAGTTACTGAAGTCTCTAAAGTCAGACCTGCTTAGGCTGACTGACTAATGTCTAATGTCACACTGAATGGACCAATTACATGACAAATGTAATTATATTGTTGTTACATATGAAGTTATATGCAAGAAAATGTGTAAAAAAAATAAATAAACGATGCCAATGATAAAGTGTTAAAGTGTATTGCTTGCTGTACATGTACAGTGCATGACAGGAATGCTATTTTAGTTTTTTACTCTATCCTGCTAAGTAAACTTAAGATTCAAGTCACAGGAAAACCACAGTGGGAGTCTGTTAAACCCACAGAGAACTGCTTATAATGTGAATATAACTAAAAACATAAAGAAAAGAACTAGAAACCTTTGTGTTCATAAACATGTCCATCATTCCTTGTCGGTTTTTTTTTGCATATTAAAAGTAGAGTAGTATCAGTAACCTGTCTGAATTCAGATAATTCCATACTCAAACTCCAGCATCTGTTCAGGTTTGTGAAATTAGAGGGGCAAGGGCAGGTCCTCATGTGTAATTCACTGTCAACCCCTGAAATGAAATGTGATCATAAATTCACAGTGGTAAGTTGTTCTGCGCTAAGGTGTTCAGTGGTGAACCTGATTTACAGGAACTCAGAGACACACTATAAGATAGCCGAAGACAGTGACTGCACACAACTGCAAAATGTACTACAGCATCACAGTTGATATTTCCAAACCCCTCTATCCCTCTCCCAAAAATATAGTTGAGTTCCACAGTAGCAGCTTTAAGCTAGAAAGACCAAAATACAAGCACATGACAAAACATAAATTCATGTGTACATCAGCAGTTATGTTTGTGTGCAACAAAACACTATCTACCATCATTGTGTCAGTATTTCTCTGCTTTGTTCAAATCCCCCAAAAAACACAAATTTTCTCTTTAAATCAGTAATTAATTCATTTAGTGGAGCAGCCAAAGGAAGAAGATGTGTGGAGATGGACGAGACGTGGTCATGTCCAGCACTCAGCCTATAGATGGTGCCATGAGCAAGCCTCCTTTAAAGAAGAGACACATCCGATCTATCTGTACATCTGTCAACAAATCACAATATATGGGTGGTTTGTAATTTTTAGAGTGTCAATGTCATGATTCTGTTGCATTTTTATGTTTTACACTATTTTGACTTTATATAACTAATCTAATAGTAACTGGTGAAAGCTTATTGACCCAAAGATTAAAGTCTGTCAGTCATTACCCGTTGCTTGAAAACTTGCAGGTAAACAGTTGACTACGTTAATCAAAATGCAGCGACTTAGAGGGTTCACTTGGCAGAGTTTAGGGAATAACTTGGCACATGAACACACCCCCACACTCACACACCATTCAATGCATGCACTGATTTTTTTTTTTGTTTGATTCATTCTAGAAATACAGAATATAAAAAAATTTTTGTTAGGAGAAATTGCTCACAATCTAAAAGTATAATATACATTAACAGTGCAATGCATTTTGTCTTGCTTCAACACAAGCCAAAGAGGGTTACCTGAACAGGATTAACCATTAGGTTAATTTACTGTAAGTACTTACACAAGGCTCTGCTGGCATCAGATCAATAACTATGTGAAAGGGCATTGACTATAGTTTCTTTGCTTTGTTAGTCAATCAATGTAAATGTATTTTACCATTTATGGAGCAAAGCTATTTAAAAGTTATCATAATCATAATATCACAATTATATAAAGTTAAATTCAAAACTCCTTTGTCACGATTGTGACAAACCATCTTCTGTAGATAAAAGTCATCACTGAAAATGCAGGCAAACATGAACAAATTGACAAATGGTAAATCTGAAATGTATAATATAAAATTATGACTAACAAATATGTGGATACACGCTGCTGACATCCTTGTCTTAGGGTTTAAGGGCATTGTGGGATGTCTGTGTTGTGGGAAACAAGATTCTGGTAACAACATACAAACACCTGAGAGCAGGATTATTACCTGACGTGAAGTGTACACGAGACCATGATTATCAAAATAGTGCCCAGTTCACTTCACAGCAGACTAATAATTTACTTACTTTCACCAATCAAGACCCCATTTTGGTCACAGAGATTCTCGTTGGTAGTCAGGAGCAAATCTGAGTTCTGCTAGTAGTGAACTTTTACCAAAAACGAATAGTTCAGAACTAGCGGAATTCCAGACCTACCCCCGAAACATCACAGCACCACACGTACAGCAAATAGCAGTCAAGTAAATCAGCAAATACAGTAACTACTATCAACTACATACTTTTACATGAGGGAAGGCAAAGGTCTAGAGCAAAACAATCTACGCTAAATACTACAATACATACAGACAGAACAGGAAATAAGGGAAAACAGAAGACAAGTTGCTGTTGTCGTGCTCAGGTGAAGTCTTTGTCCCACATGGAACTCCTAACAAATGAGTCAGTTTCTTGTGAGGTAACATACTTGTCAAAAACAGGGAGACAGGATTAAACAATTAGAGGAGCTTTGGCAAACCTCTGCTTTCTCTTGAACTGAACTGACAGTGAGTTAATGTAAATGTACAACCTATCAAACCCAAATGTCAAACGACTAAATGTACAATATAAATTGAAAAGAAAGCATAAAACACTTCCACAGTTTTCCAAATTCGTAGAAGAAAGGTTTACGGAATGCTTCTGTCTCAGGATCCGTCCTCTTCTTGATGTGCAGTCCTTGTTCTTCTTAAATCAGCAAGTCCGCTGAGAGTGCAAGAAGTGAACAGGGACTACTTCAGCAGCTTTGGTTAACCATAGTTTTTTTTTTCTGAGGGGGAACTGTCGTTCCGGAGAGATTAAAGTGTTACTTATGCTGTGAGTAATCACATACTGTGTTAATCTGTTTTGTGGAAGAACCTAGGATGTCCGCATTATCGTCTTTAGTAGCTGGGACGTGAGAAATCGTCACCTGGATTTTACTGGATCAAGACAAATCCATCTAACCGGTCTACACGACGAAAGGAGAAACCACTCCAACAGTCGCTACCTTACAATATCAAATTTATTTTTGCCAGTGTCATATTAAAGTCAGCACTGCTGCTGTTGACTAAAGTGGACAAATAAAAATGCCTTCATTAGACAATTCTGTTGAAAAAGAAAACACTGTGAGTGTGACGGAACAGCTCAGCTCATCAACACATCCTGTGTTCCCCTACTCAGAATAACCGTCTAATGCTTATCACCAGTCCCCAGCTTGTCCTCTCACCTGCACCTCAGTCAAAGCATAAAAGGACGAAGGGAGAACATTCAGAATTTAAAAACAATACCATGTTGTTATTCAGAGTTTTGTTAAGAAAAATACAGGCATATTTTATTTGCCCCTAGGGGATAAATAAAGTCTTCTGATTCTGATTGATCACCAGTGTCAAATGCATCATGTTGTCCAGCATTTATTATTATATTTATGTTTAGAAAGTTCTTTAAAAACTGTCATGTTAAATGTTTTGGATACAAAATTTAAAAAATATTTAATCTTGAAATTAGGTCAACCTTTGACGTTGTTGCTCTCTATACAGCTTGATATTTCAGTAGAACAATTAAGTCTAAAGCTCATGTAACTGGAGCCATATGAGTCGGACCTTATGATGTAAATTTATTAGTACATTACACTGTACTAATTGTCCAGTACTGCAATTCACTACCTTTGATGTCTGAAGCTGCTGTCAAACAGATTTGTAAGCAGGACTCGGTCCTCTTACACAACAAATGTTTGGATTATGGTCCATTTGTGGCTCAGCACTGTCCACCCCGTGCCTTACGTGGCATGGTGATGCGTTCCTACCACTGGGAGGGTGAATGGCTGATTGAGTGACATATTGTAAAGGGTTTTGGGTAATGGTACACTGTAAATGCTACTTATTTTCCACAGTATGATGCATTTTTTATATAGATGTTTATGTTACTTAACAGCATGTTAGCTTAGCTGTGTAGGTCTTTGGGGAGCACAACGGTTTTGATTGCAGATAAACTCTCGGCTAAGACATAGCCCCTTGGTTAAACAGAAGTTGTCAGACGTGGATGACTTGTACCCATCCGCAACCATATGCACTTACTGCTAAACTGTGACAAAGGGAGACCTTGTTTGAGTTTAATATATTTTCTGCTGGTCTAATAGGAAACACAAATACATGGCTAACCTCAGCTAGTTCACTGTGAAAAGTTTAGCACCATGTACTCCACAAGTCAGTGCCCCTACTTTCAGCAGGTCACTCGACCCACGATGTAATGGTGCTTACAGTTTTGCGGTTTTCAAAGGATGGTTGTTGTTTTGCACGAAGTCAGCAGTTAACAGCAGCAATTACCATTCGGATTTACAGGAACCGAATGGTAATTGCTGGTGTCTTCTCTTAGTAAGCCACTTTGGATGAAAGCGTCTGCCAAATAAAGTACCATAAAGTAACGTAGTTGAATGATGAGAAATTGATGAAATGGTGAAATTATGAGAAGAAAATTGGCACCAGCATCATCATACACACGTACATGAGGTCAGGAGGGACACTGGGACTGTACCAGAGCTGGTACCAGCATTATCTCAGCAAAGTTTCATGTTTGTACTGGACTGAACAGAACGTTCTAAACAAAGTTCCATTTTTTGGGCTTGAATGCAACATACAATTATTCCAGTCCAAATAAAATAATAAAATACAAAGGATGATCAAAGGATGAGCACACACAAAGAATGTTTTATGGTCTTTGCAATGATCAGTTATTTATCAAAATTCATTTTGAACACACTGTGAGCTCTTTTGGCTTAGCATTAGCAAGGTTTTAAATACATTGGAAAGCAACACGTGCTGGCAACTGTAACAGCTAAACAACAACTAACCCTGAACCTGACAGCCAAAGGGCTGGCTGAGCAAATTAAGAAATCAGCAGCCATTAAGGACTAATTAAGTAGGCCAGAGGACACTAAATTCCCTAATCACTAGCTGCTCTTATCCTATAAGGACAAACTATCCTGAGAATATCCTGATCACAGATAAATCTGTTACCCAGCAACACTTTGCAAAAAACTTCTGCATGACACACATCTGAAATTCACCACTAGAAAGCAGTCAAGATTTTCAAAAGATATAAGATTAAACATTTCCCACCTGTGCTCACCTGTCACTAACGTGTTTTTCAGTCGGTAAAGACAAAGTAGAATACCTTGCCCTTGCCATGAGGATTGTGATGTGAGATTCAGGGTCAAAGGAGTGTTGACGGATTTTTTTGTGATTAGGGAACTGTCTTTCCGGAGGGATTAAAGGTGTTTTACTTCACACGTCAGCTGTCTGACTGTCACTATAATAGTTCTGTGGATCGCCACTTGTCCTGTTAAGCTACATTATGACTTGGCTGTCCACCAGGGTTCACATAACTATCCCAATCACAGCATCATATACATTTATAAAAAAATCTAATTTAAAAAGTTGAAGTCAGTGAGCACTATTATGTTATGCCTTAATTTTGCAAGTACCACACTTTAAGAATATTATTCTGGATCCAAAACTCTAAGAAAATATATCTTAAATTATCAGTGGAGACAGAAGTTTATTACGGAATGATAGCTCAGTGGGTAGAGCAGTCGTCTTCAAACCCAAGGGTGCGCATGTTTGATTCCCAGTCCCACCAGGTTACATGTCGAGGTATCCTTGGACAAGACGCCGATACCCCGTAATAGCGCAGACACACGTCTAGCAGCTGTCCAAACAACAGTTTCCCCAAGGGGATCAATAAAGTATTTATTATTTATCTATACCTTTATTTATGAAAATTATAGCAGCTGCATGAGGCACTTGTACAACAATGTACAACTTTTAACTGTTAGTCAAAGATCTCATTACCTAATCCCTATTTTAATTGGGTGGCCATAAATCCGCTTTCACACAAGATTACTGGCATTTTGTGTCTTAACCTAATTAGTTGATAGTTTTAATTACAGTTCAAAATAAGTTCATTGCTTTGCTCCTCAAGCCGCAAATCTTGGCTGTGATTTGATTGTGAGCTAATCCTTTAAGATGTTTCTGAAGCACAGGTATAAAAGCTAAAGTCAGATGTGTGGCACCAGTCACCCACGGAGGTTGCAAGGGACAAGAAAGACTGACAGCTGAGGACCTCCTCCCAGCATCACAATGGCAGAAGATTGGGGAAAAGCAGTGTTTGCTGCTCGTCGACACTATGAAGATACAACAAGGGACGCGGTCTTTGTTTACACAAACAGCAACAATACCAAAGGTAACATAGTATTATTTTATTTTTTGAATAACTTGATTACTATGCTAATTATGTTAGGGACCGTAACAAAAAGTAAAGCTCTTCAATAAGGCACAACAGTAGCAGAAATGGTTTTACATAGAATTTGATTCAAATGTATTTAATTACCACTGTTAATGTCCAAAGGAGGGGAAATGATTAAGTTGAAATATCAAGTTACTATTTAAAATATACATGAAGTAAACAGAGACTCTGCTCAAGCCCTTAAACCGGGAGTTTAATAATAAGAATAATACAATTCATATAGTTCATTGTGTATCAGCAAGAATCAATACAGGATTTTTAACATACCCAACCAATAAGACAGAAATCTAATTACATTGCCAGTTTGAATATGCTGATCAATGTGTTTTCTTAAACGCTATTAATAACCACCACATTAAAACATGTCTCTTAGAAGCATTATCTGCTCCCTGGTGTTTAATACACCTTTAATTTGTTGTATGTTCAAACCTGACACGAGATTTCTTTGGTTGTTAAGGTATTTGTATATGTGATTTTATGACACTGCCCAAAACATCATGTTCATTACAAGAAATCATGTTTTTTACAAGACATTATGATAGATACAGTATAAAAACCCACCAAAGGTTTTGTATCCTGATAATACACAAAGAAATGTGAGACCACAGGATTATATGCAGTGACTTTATTTTCCAGATCCTTTTGAGGGTCCTAATTACCACATTGCTCCACGGTGGGTTTACAACCTGGCAACACTCTGGATGTTTTTTGTGGTCGTCGCATCAACCTTCACCAACGGTCTCGTCTTGGTCGCCACAGCTAAGTTCAAGAAACTCCGTCACCCTCTGAATTGGATCTTGGTCAATCTTGCGATTGCTGATCTTGGAGAGACACTTTTTGCCAGCACCATCAGCGTATGCAACCAGTTTTTTGGTTACTTCATTTTGGG
>JAUMTR010000022.1:4071309-4121609 GCA_032270685.1 Microctenopoma stevenorrisi | reverse complement strand
TCAGTGGCTCCTGCATAAACCCGTGTGCTCTCTGTTTTGGGAAAGAGCTGAGAACCAATATGACTTGTACAGAAAATTTGTGTTTTTTTCTTTATTTCAATTGTTAGAAAAATTGTAGCTTCACTGCAAATACAAAAACAAAAAAAAACATAGAATAAATAAAAAGCGAAGTGAACAGAAAAGTTGAGTGGTGATTATTATTTTTTTTGAATGGTAAGATGAAATGGTAGAGTAACCAAAGACTGGTCTTACCACCAGAGGATTAGTGAGTTAGTAGCTGCCTCATATTGATTATTTTTTATTATATATTTATTTGCCACAGTAACTGGTTCCACAGCACAGACCTTCTAACTAATACATAATGATAATGATGAATACATGACATCATCAGTCAAACTCAGACAGTCAAAAGACTGTCAAAGTTTTAATATTTCCCTTGCTCTTTCATATTTTACACCACGAAGAGAGAGTATTTAGGTTTTTCTTCCTAGAACTCTGAAAATATTTGTGACATTCAAGACATTCAAAACAAAATACTGATATAAGGTTGGATTACAGAGTAAGATTAAATAAAATGGTATTTTGTACTCAAGTAACTGTTGTCATTATCAGTATCTGTTGTGGTTGTCTCTTGTGATCTGTGTTCATGTTTGACTATCCATAAAACACATGAGGAGAAAAAATAAACACAGTATACACATTATATCATTATATTTACATTATCAAATTTACAATTTTATTATTTTGTTTACATCCTCCCCATCATAAATACTAAAATATTTACAGATTATTGTGACAGATCAGTAACTATTTGGTAGAAAATGCAGCACTGCTATCTCAACATGATATTGCATTTTTAAATGAGCTTGCTCTGTTATTCCACAGTTTGTTTGTTTATTCTGATCTATGTACTTTACCAATGAACACTATTTTGTCTTTAGGTTTCTGTGAGACCCTTGGCATTCTACACCATAACAGGGTTTTATAATGAACATCCCCCACAAATTTTGACTTTGCACTGCCATCCAAATATGTACTTGTTGACATTTTTAGATTTAAAAATTATTTTTTTTACATTTCACTTGCAAGTCTCTTTTATTTTGACATTTAGCCGGATGTTGCGAATAGCGTCATCGGAAGCGCCCTCTTTTGCCGCACGTGAAGCCTGAAGCCTGAAGAAGAGCGAAGTTATGTCTAAAGCTAGTACGTATTTCTGTTAACATATCAGCCGATCCAGTCTCCAGGTAACATGGCGTGTTTATAAACGGTTCTTTGTTGGATTTTGCAGAACAAAAACGAGCCAAACGTCTCGGCTTCTTCGGAAAATATAAGGTAAATGCTAAGTGGCTAATTTTATCTTTGGCTAGTTTTACTGCTGGTGTTCTGTTATGTTATCTACAGGAACTTAGGGTTAGGGTTAGATATCTGATTTATTATCTGATTTATAAAAATGTATAGTACTTAATTTACAATACACTCATAGTTTAATACTAAGCATATGCTACATGCATATCTTATGCGTTGTTTGAACAACAGTTAAATGCCTGTGTGTGTTTATAATGATGAATGTAAATCAAAAGTGTTGTGTTGTTGTTGTGTCTTTTCTTGTAATCAGTAATTGGTTGAAATATGACACAATTTTTTCTGATAATCATTTCACATTTACCCTTTATTTTTTTTAATAATATAAGGACGTCATCGAGATCTATTATTGGAAGTAAGCCAGTTCTGCACAGATTCAGTCACTGGTAAATGGCGTGTGAAAACAATGAAAATTAGTGTAGAATAGAACAGTAAACTGGTATTTGATTGTTTACTTTTCATTGGTTTGTTCTATTGTGTTTTGATGTATAAGAAATATGCAAAAAAGTTTATTATAGAACAGAAGCAGCCATATCTGTGTCTATTCTTAAAGTAGGGATCTCGTTTCTTTAAAAAAATAATAAAGCAGCTTTATTGATGAGTTTCTGGGATAAAGTAGCTAAATATGTGGATTTAGAATTTCAATTGTGAGTTTGCATAATAGAACAAATGCGACTGACAACTGTAGGTCCTGACAGTTGAGTAAGTTTTATGAAGCAGAATCTGGGCTTTTGTCGTGAACAACCACTGAAACATGGAATAAAATAATGAATCAGCAATGTGTAATATTTTTACAGTTGACATAATTCATTAACATGTATCATTGGAGCTGTTGTTCAGCTTTTATTTTGGAAAATATATTTTGTGAGATTTAAAGATATTGTTGGTAATAGACAGCAGTCAAACAATTGTGAAGTGTCAAGTCTCAAACACACTGTGGCGGTTTCCACTTTGCATACAGATTACATTTATAAGTCTAATCTTTAAAAGATTTTCAGACTTGTTGATTTTAATTTCAGTGGCACATTGGTGGAGTGTAGGTGGGTTGAAATCCACAGTTCATCCAGATTTCTTTCTGTGTGAAATGCTTGTGCATGTTCTTCCCTTACAGCTCCATCTATGTGATATTAAATGGTATGTTTAGATTTTTAGGTCGCATTTTGACACCTAGGTAATGAACTCTAAGACATATGTTTTACTTCTATATATTAAATTGATTTACATTCTATATTATGAAAAATATTTAACATTTTTGGCATGTTTTGGTCTCCAGGATAAAGATGGGCGAAAGGGTGATTCATCAGGCTGGACAAAGACTGCAGACCAGTCCTCTATGCAGCATGTCAAGGACCAAAGACGACCAGAGGAAACCAGAAAGCAAAGGGTGAATCTTTTAATCTCATGGCTGTATTTCAGTTTGAGGTTTCCTATGTTGATATTTTCCTGAGGTAAATTATCATCCCAATAAATATCTTCCCTAAATAGCTCCAAGACCTCCAAGAAAAGCAGAAAATGTCTAGAGAACGAGAAATGATGAAGAGGAGGAACTTGCAAAGCTTTCAGAGTGACATCTTCCAACGACAGAGAGAGTTTGAGCTGAGGGTAAATGTCTGCTAACATCATTAGAAGACAACGCCCGTTTAAATCACTGGATACTGTGCTAATTTCCATTGTTTGTGATTTATAATTTCTGCTTTGTATTTACAGGAGGCCGAGATGCAGAGTTTTGAAAGAAATTGTAATTTTGAGAATGAGAATTCAAGAAAAGCATATTACAGAGAGTTCAAAAAGGTACATCGCTGCTTCATTCATGCCACACATGGGCCTCTACGAACTTAAAGTTGTACATAAATAGTTTTTGTATTTAGCAACTTCTGCTTTTTAAACCAATGAAACAGGTTTAATGCTTGGAAGAGATATGTCATTACACACTGCTAGATTAAAAATGTGCAACATATTATATAATGTTTTCCTTTAAAGGTAGTGGAAGCTGCGGATGTAATTTTGGAGGTTCTGGATGCACGTGATCCTCTTGGCTGCAGATGTCCTCAGGTGGAGCAGGCGGTTATTCAAAGTGGAACGAACAAGAAGATAGTTTTAGTCCTTAATAAAATTGGTAAGTTATTTATTTAGAGACAATGATTTATTTGATTGGAAAACACATTATTCATCAGTGTGCCTTTTTTGTCCTCACTGATTATTTTATATTTTTCTCAGGTCAGCAAACCCCTTGAAAAAGCTAAAAATAACAATCAATGTATCATGTTATCCTAAATGTATACTACTAACTTGTGTTGTTTTTGTAACGCCGGATCAGTGAGACACATTGTTTCTTCTTTTCAAAAAATATGGGTACTGTAGTTTACCTATAAACAGTTTCCCAAACTGATAACGGTCATTACTTTCAGTCTCTTCCTGAAAGCCAGAGGTCACTACACATGCTCAGATAACTACTGTATGCTTTTTTGTCTTTGTTGCGGTGCCCTTTTCTTTTGCCACATATCACAACCCCAAACCCAACTCTCGCCTATTACAATAATAAAGAAACTTGTCACTGAGTTTAATGATGTGGCTCACTGATGCCTTGTTACTACCTTACTTTGTTCCTACACAGCAATGATACTCAGGCATGGACAAACCAATGATTTAAAACTTTGTAAGAAGCATTCGTTGTTGTTTTAGTGTGTGTGTGTGGGGGGGTTCATGGGATTTCTTGCCAAAAATTGGAAATGCCTGTTTGCCACCCACATCCCTAAAATGTCTTCTTTTATTACAGACCTGGTGTCAAAAGAAATTGTGGAAAAGTGGATTAAATATCTTCGTAATGAGTTTCCCACTGTAGCTTTCAAAGCCTCTACTCAGCAACAGAACAAGAACTTGGTATGAAGTTAATAATTGAGTTTGAAATACTCGTAACTCATCTCAATCACTTCAAAGTATGCAATAGCACTGTTTGACATAACATTAAATCGTCCTCCATCCTCTGTTATGGCTAGAAACGCAGTAATGTTCCAGTAACACAGGCCACCACAGAGCTCCTCAGCAGCAGTGCTTGTGTCGGCGCAGACTGTTTAATGAAGCTACTGGGAAACTACTGCCGCAACATAGACATAAAAACAGCCATCACTGTGGGTGTTGTAGGTAAGGACCGGATTCTGTAAAACTGCAGGCTAATTTTGTCCCTAATGTTAAATAAATGTTAGTCACTGGTGTTTCATAGGTTTTCCTAATGTGGGAAAGAGTAGTTTGATCAACAGCCTGAAGAGGGCTCGAGCGTGTAATGTTGGAGCCACTCCTGGTGTGACCAAGTAAGTTCATAGGCCGTTGTTCCCCTGGTCGTGTTTCCTTCTTGTTTGGCTCATGCCTCCGTGTGATTTTTAGGTGCCTTCAGGAGGTGCATTTGGACAAACACATAAAGCTTCTGGATTGCCCTGGCATCGTCATGGCAACTTCAACATCTGACGCAGCAATGATTCTTCGTAACTGCGTGAAAATTGAACAGCTTGTGGACCCACTTCCACCTGTTGAAGCCATCCTCCGACGCTGCAACAAGGCACAGGTGTGTCATCTCATCTTGAAACTCATTTCCCCTGTTGCCATATTGTGCCATTTCTGTTGACAGTTTTGTGGGCTTGCAGATCATGGAGCACTATGGCGTTCCAGACTTCCACACAGCTTTGGAGTTCTTGGCATTGCTTGCTCGACGCCAAGGCAAACTGAGAAAGGGAGGACTACCTGACACTGATAAAGCAGCCAAGAGCGTGTTAACGGATTGGACAGGGTGTGTAAAACAAAGAATTTAGGAAGCTCTATTAATGACTAATGAATTAATTTAGCATTGTGGTAATTTCAGCACTTGTTGTTATTTAGTGGAAGGATCAGTTACTTCACACACCCTCCAGAGACGCACACTCTTCCCACACATGTCAGTGCTGAGATTGTTACAGAGATGGGTAAAGCTTTTGACTGGGATGAACTGGAAAAGGGAAATCAGGAGGTTCTTGCAGGTAAGTTAAAATCGTTAGCTCACACACAAAGTATAAACACAAACAAATCTTCTTTTAAACACGGTGGTATCCATACTTTTTTCCATTTTTTCTGGGAATGCCTCACTGTTACAGGCAGCTCACCTTTCCTGTTTTCCGCATAATAATGCTATCTAAAAAAAATGTAGGTCTGAACCAAGCTGCGGATTTGAAAAATTGTTACACAGCTAGCCATGACACAGATAAACAGAAACATATATATGCTGTGAGATTAGCTTGATCTCTTCCGGATGCTTGTTTCTGTTTAAACACCCCAAATGGGCAGTAGTTGTCCTAAACATGGATATGTTTTTTGCTGCGTTTTAGAGTCCTCTCGTCCTGAAGTCCAAATGGGAATCTGCATGGAAACTACTGGAATGACGCAGGGTGGCCAGAGTGAAACTCCATCTGACCTGGAAATAGAGAGAGGGTCAGTAGAAGAGGCAGAGTTAAGACACAAAGCAGAATCTATGGATGATGATAAGGACCCAGAGGTGGACACCTTTAAACCTTTAGGTTTTACTGAATTAGGTCTCAGAGAGTTGTAATTCATCTGACTTGTATTTCTGTTGTTCCTGCTTACAATAGTTTGGGCCAATGACAGTGGAGATAAAAGCACAGAAATCAAAGACCGACTTACCTGCAAATGACGCTGCGTCCAGGGCTCCGGATTTGAAGGATATCTTGAATGTAGATCCTTTGCAGCAGGGCCAGGCTCTGCTGGCTGCCAGCAAGAAGAGGAAAAAGCAACAGAAAAGAGCTGGTTTGTATTAATATCACTGGTTTAATTATACTCGTTGTTGTTAAACAGACCTGAGATGAGAACAGAACTCCTGTGAAATTATTAGTTTTAATGTTTGTTAGTTTTGTTCTTACATTGACAATTTATCAACAAAATTGCCTTGTTTTTCTTTCCTATTCAGACAAAATTGCCACCAAGCTGTCGGACACCTTGACGTCTGCAATGGACTTCTCATTTTCAGACAGCTGAATAAGATTGAAATAAAATATTATAATAGTATAGTACATTGTGTTTGGTCTTTACTGCTACATTATTTGACTAAATGCGAAAATATGTTTTAACACATTTTGTATTATAGTTTGAGAACCTGTGATCCATCTACGAGGCCTAAGTAAATAGCATTTTATCTTGACAATAAATAAACACTTCACCCGTTACTGTGCATGCCAACTGAACCGTTTAGGTTGAACATGCATCACCTGAGGGAAACCTGCGCATTCGTCACACCGAGTTGTAGATGTTGTAACCTCAGCGCTGTCAACAAGTTCCGGGTAAAATGCGCGTGATGACCTCAGCCCGTCGGCCCGAGGTAAACAACGCTGATCACCGCCGCGGCTAGCTTGTGTTCACCCACTCAGAAATGGCAAAGAAAACGGAGGAGTTCGGGGTTGTATGGTTTTGATTATTGCAAACGGGTCTATTAGTACGGTACGTTTTCGTCTTTCCTCTAAATAACTTTTAAAGAGTCATTTTGTCGGGGACCAAGTTGGACTAGCTAACGTCAGTGAAATTAGCCAAATTGCAACTTCCTATTTTTTTTCGACGTTGCCGCGCCTGTGTCTTTAGGTAACGTTGCTGCTGAAACACCACTGCTTTCCGCAAATACAACTAGTATAATCTGCCTTCTGGCTGCTGACGGGAGGCTGGGAGTTGTCTGGAGTGTAAATGTTAGTTTTAGCTCTGTGTCCACTGTCGGTGTGGAGCGCTGGGCCCGTTAGTAGCACCGAGCTGTCAAAGAAACTCCGCTAGCTTAACTCGCGGTGCTGGGTTAGAGCTAGCTAAATAAGAGTCTACAAAAACAGGCAAACGTACAGCTAGCAGCATCGTTATACTTTAAATGACTCCCAAAACTCCCCCCAAAATTAACATTACTGACCCAGAGAAAAGAGTTGTATTTACAGCCACTGTATGGAGTCATATAACATTGTTATGCAACCAGTAACTGTGTGTTATTCATTGCTTTTGATTTTTGGATACGTAGTGAGTGATCGTTACTCTCTTTCTACTCAGTCATAGTGAAAGCAGTTGGAATTTAAGGGAGAAATCCCAATGTACAAAGATGGAACTCTTTTGGATTTTGAACAGAGAGATATAAATGTACATAACATTTTATATTCGTTACTCCTGTCGAAGTAATAAGTACATGCGCTAATAGTTACGTAAAGTACACACGAAGTACCTCGGTAATGAATGTATTTAACTACATAGTATTTGACCCAATAGAAGGTGAGCGAGTTATATTTACAAAGACAATATTTGGCATCACCAATAATCAGCAGTAGAGGGTGTGAGCTGGCTTTTAATTTAATAATCATTTAACAGTAAATAATCAACCAGCCTCGTAATATATGTTTAAAAGGGAGAGTCGTTGTGTGTTATCGACAGATAATCTTATAGTTTATGTGGCCAGTCAGGCTCCATTTCGTATGGTGACATTCATTGCAAGTACATGAATCTCTCCAGTCTTTTTCAGCACGTTTTGTAATTTTTGGTGAGTCTGGACGTGTGTAGAGCTGTTTTTAAAGTGCCGGGTGTTCAACAGTTTATCTGTGAAGTGCTTATGTTAAGCCCATATCAGGCTAATGTAGCATTTGATAGTGCAGTTCAGGGAATGAGTCAGCAGTTTTGAGAAAGTGGTTACTTTTCTGAGTTTCCAGTGCCTCTCACCGTAGTTTCTCAGTTTATGTTGAGTTGACAAACTGTAGTAAACTTAAACCTGTAAGACTGTAATTTCTTACTTTGATATAGGTTAATGCCAGTTGTGAAGCTGTGTAATGTTAGCACATTAAGCCCCCCCAACACGTCTATTGAGATAGAGCGAATGAGTTTTAATGTATTTACAAAACACGTTGCGAATTACTGATATTGTCTGTTTAAATTAAAAGCGTCTGCCAAGCAAAGTAAAGTATTTACAATGCTTCTTTATTTTGTTTAGGTTGTAGGTTGCAGCGGCGTCCCTAGATTTGGATCTCTGTCCTCCACCATGTCATCACGTGTGCTGCTGCGGCAGCAGCTAATGCGAGAACAAGCCCAGGAGCAGGAGAGACGCGAGGCCCAGCTGCAGGCCTCTGCCTCTCAGCTGCGGGCATCTGACTCTACTCCAGCCATCTCTGTCACACTGCCCCCAAATGCTGCCCGTCCCCCTCCAGCACAGGTGCCCGTGGAGGTGCTGAAAGTAAGAGATCCCTTTTTGACTATATTTATCACTTGTATTGCTTCTCCAGCGATATGTGAAAGAACAGTCCTGTAACAATTGTTTAAATTATCAGGTACAGACCCACTTGGAGAACCCCACAAAATACCACATCCAACAGGCACAGAGGCAGCAGGTGAAACAGTACCTCTCTACCACTCTGGGCAACAAGGCTGTCACTCAGACCCTGGGTGTGTCCCCCGTGCTGCAGTCCAGCTCTGCCCCTGAAATTGTCCACACTGCCAGCAGTGCTCCTAACAGTCCTATGGCTCTGCTTAACATTGGCTCCAACAAGGAGGAAGTATGGGAAATTCCTACTTTAAAACGTTTGGTTCAAATGTTTGTGTCAGATTGTTTTGCTAGTATAGCAGATTGCACAACCTTGTAATTGTTTCCTTTCTGCAAACATACAGTACTTTTTTGGAGAAGTTAAATGTCTAACATCCTGCTCACTTCTTTTTTTAATTACTTTTTGTTTGTTCTGTAATAATGTACCCAAAGGTCCCACTGTGCCGATGCATGCCTTTTGTCATTACCCTTTTTGGCCTGTTGTCACAATACAATGTTAAATACTGCACCTGCTGTTTAAATGTGCTAGTACTTCTCTTGCACACATCTGTCTCTTTGAAATTAGACCTCTTACGTTTGTTGTAAGCTGTGTAGCATTGGTTTCAATACATGGAAATGTTTAGTGTTTGAATTAACTTTTGCAGATGGTTTAAGATTACAGAGCACACCACATGTTGACTTATTTCACGCTACTTGCTCTATAACTACCGGTGCTTTCTCTTATCTGCCTTATCTAGATTGATGATGTGATCGACGACATCATTAGTCTTGAATCCAGTTTTAATGATGACATCGTTACATTGATTGACTCAGGTCTTCAGTTGCCAAGCACGGTATGAAGAACAATGTATTTATTTAAACATGAATACTTCCCTTTTAAATTATCCTCTGCAGTTTAATAGTTCTTTAACTACACGGGGACACAATAATCCAGTGGATTTCAGGCAGCTCTGTGGCAATGATTTATGTATTTTTAATAGCTGAATTGATAAGTTTATGTGACTGAATGCTTTTCTACATGTATGAACTCCTCAAGTTGTGAGAGTAAATATACACTTCTGGCACTCAGCTGCTATTCGTCACAGAAGTGCTGCCTGGGCGGGGCAAAGCTATCAGAGGATACAAGAAAAGGAGAAGTTAGACACAGGGCTTATATAAAAGCACATTTAAAAAGCTGCCAGGTAAACAACTGATTTGTCAGGAAAAAAGAACACTTGACTTGCCAAAACACAAAATGGGAATAATGGTCATGCTGCTCGAGGAGAAGAAAAAAAGTGAGGTAAAAGCTTGTTATTTTTTTAAAATTGCACCATGTATGTAAATGTGCTATTTAGTGCTACATCGGTAAATGTATTGGCTCATTAAAACCTAAAGTTTTAAACATTGCAAGCTTTAATCCAGATGTTTTAATTGTAGTGACCAGCCAATAAGATTTTTTGCATTTTAAAGCAAAGCTCGCAGTGATCAGCATCCTCGCCATTTAAAAGCTGTTTGAAAAAAATATTGCTCATACAGTGTTCCATACCATGAGCTGATTTTGTTTCCCCGCGAGATGTGATGTAGTAATATATAATATATGTGAACCTTGTCTCCGTCTGAGCAGAGAGAGGAGAGACCTCAGGTTGAACAATAAAAGGAGAGAAAGCCATCAGATTTGATCACCCTACGAGTCCATTTAAATATGCTGACAAACTCTGCAGCATGTTGTGATGGTTTTTTTTTTATGAAAGCAGCTTTGATTCTATTTTAAACTTAAGAAACCGTTTGGTCCAAACTTAGCAGGAAGGACATAATTTTTGCACATTAGCTACTAGGTTTGAGGCAAACTGTGACTTGTGATGATTTATGATGCATAGAAAAACTTGTTTTTCCCATAGCTCCCAGGAAATCTGTTGGATGTATATCACAGCCCTGGGATGGCTGCACCTACTCTCACTGTCAGCAACTCCTGCCCAGCTGATCTTCCGAAAATCAAAAGGGAAATTACAGGTAAAGTGACTTACTTTTATTTACACGCATTTTTGTTTTTTACTGTTTAGAAACACTATGAATTTGTCTTTTAGATGTTGATGCCAAGGTACTATTGAAGGAAAGGCAAAAGAAAGACAACCACAACCTCAGTAAGTGAAGCTTTATTCCTGCTATTTTGACACCTTGTATTACGGTGTGGATTTGGTAACATCAGGAATAGAGCTGGATCATGCGTGACATGCAGCAGAGTTCAGGAACTAAATCACAGCATCTTCATGTGTCCCTTTCTGTTAAAACACCAGAACAGCCTGTTTGATCTTAATGTCCGTGTACAGCAAATAATTCTTGTTTAGTGATAACAATGGTTGTTGGAAGTAAATACATGTGTGATGGTCTTCTCTCTCTTCCTGCTTATTTATACTTGTTGACAGTTGAGAGGAGGCGGAGATTCAACATCAACGACCGTATAAAGGAGCTGGGTACTCTGATACCTAAGTCAAGTGACCCGTAAGTGGTGTCTAGTTTATCAGGATGTTCATTTTCTAGTGCTGACTCTCGTATCGTAGTAAATATAAAGTGTTTGAATATTAACATTGACTTTCTGCAGCTGCAGTGGGCTAATAAGACTTCCTGGTTTTTGATTTCATTCTTTGTCTCCAATTCAATATTTCACTGACATCACAATGATGACAGAGAGATGCGTTGGAATAAAGGCACCATCCTCAAAGCTTCGGTAGATTACATCAGGAAGTTACAGAAGGAGCAGCAGAGAGTCAAGGACGTTGAGGTGCGACAGAAGAAGCTGGAGCAAGCAAACCACGGTCTACTGTTACGAATCCAGGTGAGCAGGATTCTTTTTTCAGGAGTATTTCATTCTCTGCTTTCACTTGGTTTGCAGCTTTCAGCAACTTTATACCACCACAGTTCAAATTTGGTTAAACAAAGACCATTTGGGTGACAAACCTAAAACTTACAAATATTAATGTTTATTGTATAGAAACACATGTAAAATGCATAAACTACTTATTGGTAAAAAGAATTTCTACGATTAGTGATTCCAGGATACACACGTGCTGCTGTTTTTTGTGGGGGGTTTTAGGAGCTGGAAATGCAGGCACGTCTTCATGGCCTCTCCGGCTCCACTGGCATCCCGTCTGATCCCTCCCTACTACAGCAGCATGCGGTCCCACTGAGTAGCCAGTCTCTGCTTCCCAATACAGGAGGAGCTTCCACACAGAACATGCTCAGTCTGGGAGACATCACACAGCCCCTGCCAGCCTCCTTCCTCTCCCCACCCTCCTCTGACTCTCCTGCAGGAGTCACCCTCAGCAGCCCCCTTGACCTGGGCAGCCTGAGCTTCGCAGAGCTCGATGACACCTCAGCGTCGGGACTCTATCCCGACGTTGGCTTGGGAGACATTCTTATGGACGAGGGGTGCACCTTGTCTTCAGAGAGGGTGGCTGAGCCGCTCTTTTCTTCTTTGTCACCAGGTGCCTCTAAAACTAGCAGTCGCAGAAGTAGCCTCGAAATGGATGAGGATTTGTGATACGCCCTGTGCAGTGGTCAGTGACTGTCTGTAGGGACGACAAAGTGTCTGTCTCTAGACAACATGAGTCTATTTATAGGGCTGTAGAACTGACGTTAGAAAAGGAAAAACTAGTCAAAATGATCAAAATAATCAAATACACCATCCAAACCTATTATTATTGTTTTCTTTTTGGAGCTGGTCAGATGATTATGTCTGGGTTTATAAATGCAATTCTATTAAAATGGAGTATTATATAATAGGGGTATGGGCTTAGCATTAGAAAATAATGGGTTTTTAAGATTTTCTTCAGAGATTTAAGAGGGAAGTAAAGTTTGTTTGAATTTAATATGTGCTCATTTATAGGGAAGAAAGCTGTGATGTTTGTTTTTTCACAACAATGGCATGGAAAAGTTATTAAGATACACATATATATATATATATATATACACACACACACACACGTGTATATATAGATATTCATATATTATCTCCCCGGCCTCTAGTAGAGGACCTGAGCTTGAAGAACAAGGACTGCCCACAGGAGGGTGAATGGGGAATTTATACATATATGTGTGTGTGTGTGTGTGTTTACTTGTTTTTAGTTTTACTGACTGGAATCAGGGTTTGTTCATAGCAGTTGCATGCTCATTCATGTTGGGTTGTTTCACCAGCAGCTATAGAAGGGATCTTTGTAAAGTGAATTGGCACATTGTGAAATATTTACTGCATATTGTATATAAGAATATTTTATTTTAAGCAGTTTTATTGCACCTTATTGAATTGCAGTCTATGCATTTTACGAGAGCTTTTGTCTGACAGCTAATGCCCAGGTTGCATGTGTTTGTAAGAAACATTTAAAGCAGAGGAAAATCACTTGCTGCTGTAGCTAGTTAGCCAAAGCAGGACTTCTTCCAGAGTAGCTACAATTTACAAATCAACATTTTATTTTTAAATATATTAATTCAGTTATTAGAAATGCAAGATATGTATCCTTTTTTAATAGTACTGTAGCTCATTACATATTTTTTTTATACCTGAATAATAGTTTGATAAGTTGTTTCTCACGACTAATATGTGTTTTCAGTGACTGTCTTCATTAACCATGGTGATCACGTTTTTAAACCAACCACTAGCCTCAATTCTGTAATAGTAGGGTGTAACTGTTTGAAATCTGCAACTATTATCCCACAAAATAGCCACAAAACTTAGGATGAAGTTTTTAATTTGTCAGCTGCCTAACACGACTTTATGTACAGTTAATGATTGTGTGCTGTGTGACAAACTACTTGCATATGTGTATTTCTTTTTTAGCATTGACGTACTGTATTTTTGTTTTCTTCCAGCACAACCTTCAAGTCATTGATAGACCTACATTTTCAACAATTCTTTGAGTTGTGGTAACATAAAATCAAAATTAGCCACGAACATCAGAGGTTTAGATCAGAGTGTTCATTGACAATAATTTTAACATGTCCTCTTCTGTTCATTATTAACTGTGAGGTTATTTGTGTTACAGCTAAAAGTAGCTCTACTCCACAATTTGGTGCTGTTAATTGTATTCTTCCACAAGATTAAGTATATGATCAACTTTTCCTGCTCATATTTAATTACACTCCACAATACATGTAACAGACTGTCTTACCCTGTCATATATATATATTGTGCTAAAATTGACTGTTAACATTACACTTAATATTTGTGTCTTGTCCCTACAAGTTGACTTTCAGAAATATTTGACAAATAAATAGTTCATATTGGTTTATGTCTGATTGTGGTTTCTTGCTAAGAGCCGGGCATTAGTGGTAAAGCATTTGAGACATTTCCATCGCAAGGTCCAGGCACTCAGTGGCCTGGAGACAGATTTCACAAATGGAACAGTCACATATAAAGCAACGAACACCCAGGCACCCACAGAGGTCGCAGTGGTGGGTGATGTCCATGAGACCGTGCAGGGCGGTGCACTCGCAGCCACACACAGAGGAGCACAGTGACCATGCGCACTCGTTACACCCTCTCATAGTGGCCAGGAGACAGTCCAATGGGTGGCAGAAGAGGCAGGCCAACAGGACTGCAGCACAAAGGTCTCATGTGGGATGTAAGAGAGTTCAGGGGAGTCAATTAAAATAAGAAACATGTAAGAGAAACCAAGCAACAGTGTGTGCTTACCGGCTCCGTCTGGTTCAGTGTGGACAGTCGTTTTGAGGGTTTCTTGACTCCTGCTGATTGATGTAAATGACTGAGTCACTTCATAGACTGTGCAGGTCTCAGTGGATGAAGGCAGCACGGTGCACAGAGGCTTTGGCTGGTGTTTCTTCACAGAATGTGGGCTACAAATGGACACTGGCCTGGTCATTCCACACTTTGAGTGTGATTGAATATGAACTTCTGCACCAGAAATAAAAATGAACAAATCATTATCATGTTTACATACAGCCTTCACGTTCTTGGACTTTACTTGAGTTTTGAACTGTTTCATGCTATTTTGTAGGTACTCCAATAATTGACAATTAGGTACCCTTCTCCTTTGAATACAGTACTTTCATTTATTATTGATTTTTCTAGCTCTGAATACTAGATGACGAACGATTAAGGCACCTGTTGTGTTTGCATTCAGTGAGATGTCAGCCAAAGATGATTCATTGTCCTGAGTGGCGCTCTGCTCAGGAAAACTCCTGACTTCTGTCAAACTCCCTAAAGATGAGAAACAGTAAAAACATAACTCATACTGTTTTAGAGTTACAAACAAGTGCAGTGAAGTCTTCTAGGTGAACATACTGTACCTGCAGTGACACTGTCTGCTCTAATGGGTGACTTTAGATCAGTTGTTTTAGAGTCGGGAAACTGTAATTTGTCATCTTGTCTCCCATCCATTTTGTGATTTATATCTGCAGAAATCAATTCAGCACCTATCATGGCATCCGCATAAATGTGTTGTCTGTGTCAGGGCAAAAGGAATCAGACAGTGAATAAGGATGTGATACTTTTTAAACTTTGTAGTGTAAAAAACAAACAAAGGAAAACTGATACTGTGAATGCACTGCCCCAGAGTCAGATCTGCTGCTGAGGTTTCATAGCTGTTAGTGATGAGTGGACAGCTTGGAAATTGCAGAGAAGTTAATCTATTATTAATGTCCATTTTAGAAACATTTATAATGTAGATGAAAGGCAACACACATATACTCTGGTGTGTATATGAAAATGTGAGATCCTAATTTTTGCTATTATTAATAATTAATTTAATTAAAGTAAGAATCACCTTAAGTGACATATCAACATGAGTTTTTAGACAAAAGAAGCATAAAAACATAGAAAACTCTATTGTGTTTTACTATGTGATGCTTTATAATGTTTGATTGAGTATGGGGTAATAAGTTATATAGAAGACAAGGCATTGCAAATGAGTGAATTAAAAAATAATGTAAATTGTAATAGGTCAAGTAAAAATACATTTCATCAAATAAACGTAATCTTATGAACTGAATCAATATCTGCAGCCAAGAGATCTTGAACATTTGTGGAATAATTGCCGAACACACAAATCCTACTTTTTTCTCTAATGCATATTCTATGTAAGAATAATATCATACTTACAATTCATGGCATATTTTAGAAGCAAAAGTTCCAGCATGCCGCCTTAATCACAGAGGGATTCTTCAGTGACCAGTTAGGCTCTCAGCAGTGAAGATTTAACTGCATCAGAAAGCTGCCTTTTTCTCAGCCTCTCTCCCCTCTTTCCCTGTGTGTGTGTTGGTGTGTGTGTGTGTGTGTGTGTGTGTAAAACAATAATAATAGTTGTTTCAATATTGTTTATTTAGATAAATATACATTGATTTTTGGTATATATATAGGTTAGAATCTGTTTCATTAGCCAAGCATGCAGTACATAAAATTTACATTTTAATTGTAATGCTCCCCCAAGGGGATCAATAAAGTATTCATTATTATTAATAAACAATAAAATTCACAAAAATAAGACAGAATGTAGAGAATATTGAAAAGAAAAGTTAGTGTATACAGTTTTGATAGTTAGGTGACAGTGCAGGGACTGTGGAAAATAATATAATAATATGCACAGTACATGAGACTTATGATATTTTGTGTCCTCCTGAGTAACACCATGGGTGGCGATGGTGTGAACCTGGATGTAATTGCAACCAAAGAAGAAGAACACTGACCAATCAGCAACGACGACGTTATACCTATGTAAACCGTAGCATAACGCTAACCGAGAAGCTAACATTTTCACTGCTATACGTAGGATTTCTAGACTTTCTATTGTATTTACTGGTCTGCCAAACACTTCACAAACTTCACATAATGGTATGTATTTTTATACAACGTATTTTTATGAGATATAACATATGATTTGTGTAATTTAAGAAATTAAATTCGTCCGTTACTTGGCCTTAAACTCACAACAGAGATTGTGACCCACCTGGAGTTTATTACTTAATGTTACCAAATATTCATCTTCTAAATATAACAAATATATAAATTTGTTTTGATGTTTTTTATTTATTTGGTACAAAAAACGAGCTAACTGGCAGACATGTACTGTTTAGTTTAGCGGATGTTAGCTAGCTACTATTCGAGCTAACACATACAGTAGGTTTGTGTGTAAACAAAACAGCGTATTATGTTAACTTTACCCAATTTAGCGTTAGTATTTAACTGCTGTGTGTGCTGACCAGCTGAACAATTTTACATACATTAATTAGTATTTAAATTAACTGTAGTTACTTCTAGAAATGATGATCTTTTAATGTGTCTTTTAATGTGTTTCAGACGCTAGACATCATGCCTTCATGTGGCAGTATAATAACCATGTTAATATTTTGCAACCAATAGCCAAATGGATACCAGACAACAGTAAAGTTGAATTGTTCTCTAATATTGTAGGGAAATTCAACGCAGTGTCCAAAAAAGAAACATTGTAAGTGGCGAGCTGTTAATCTGTTTGAAATGAAATTTTTTTATACGTTTCAGGACAGTGACATGTCTGATGGTGATGCTCTGCCAGGGCCAGAGACCAGCAGCATGGAGGGGGAAAATGCACCACTTTACTGTATTTGCCGGAAACCAGACATCAACTGCTTCATGATGTGAGTTCATCACCATACCTGTGCTATTTTTCCAATCACCTAATGACTGTGCATGGATACCACAGTGCCTTACACATTAATGTGCTTCACCCACTGACAGTGGCTGTGATAACTGCAATGAGTGGTTCCATGGCCACTGCATTAACATCACTGAGAAGATGGCAAAGGCAATCCGGGAATGGTACTGCATGAGATGCCGAGGTGATGATCAATTCTACTTTTTATGTTCAACATTAAATACAGTGTAAATTAAGAAATCAAAGAAATTAACAAAACAAAGGAAACATTAACAAAACAGCATCAATGTGTTTCCCTGTAACCAGATAAAAACCCGTTACTGGAAATTAAATACAGATCAAAGAAAAACCGAGACAAGGAGTCTGAGTCTGACAGAACTGAAAAACAGTACAGCACCCCAAGTACTCCTGACTACAGAAGTGAAAGAAGGCGTGGATCAAAAGTAAGTCATATCTGTTGCTGAAAATTTGACTTTGCACCCAACTGTATCAAAACATGCTCAAAGTAATTACATTATAGGATTTGTAGGATTTTAATTTCTTACAGACACGGAAGTCAATGGCATGTATTTAGCATATTTTAGAAATCCAGTCAGTCATTTTTTTTATAATGGCCAAAGTAAGAGTTTTTAAAGAAAATAAAGCTTTTTGTATCATTTGTAAGAGCCAGTGAATTAAAGCAATGTTCTGCAATAAAATGGTATAATAATGTTCCTTTTTGAAACTTTTTAGAGAGGTGTGTATGATTAGTCACAAGTTTGTGATCCTATATTTCTTTACACTTACACATCGTTTCTCATGTTTCTACCGTGGTTTAGGCTGTGTCAGTTTCAGGTAGGCATACCTCCTGCCAACTGTGTATTTGTTTATAAACCAAAAAGCTCATTCAGTGCATTCTTTATTTTCCTCAGGTGAAGCGCTCTGTACGAATGTGTGGGGAATGTGAGCCCTGCAGACAGACTGAGGACTGTGCTCAGTGTGACTTCTGCAAGGACATGAAGAAGTTTGGAGGCCCTAACAAAATCAGGCAGAAGTGCAGGTTTCGGCAATGTGAAGTTCGAGCTAGGGTAAATCACTTCATCCCTTCTTTGTTTGATCCCGCCCTCCTTAAATCCATTAGCATTGTATTTCTATATTTACATGTGGCTGCAAATAAAAGATTACAAACAACTGCCTGTTATGTACAGAAAATGCTACGTGTGAAGGAGGAGGAGTTTTCATTGCGGGAAAGAAGGGACAATTCCCATCATAGACGCAGACGATACTCTGAGGATTACGACAGTGAAGCAGATCTCTACCAAAAGTACAAGATGGCTGGACTTGATGACAACATGGTATTAGAACAATCATCATAACACATTAAATTCAGATCAACCTCAGGGGCAGTAGTTGGAGCTGATATTTTTCTTTCCTCTCAACCAGGCATGGGCTAGTGATGATGACGATGAGCCACTTTTCAGTCCTGTCATGCGTAAGAAAGCTGTGAAGGTAAAGCATGTCAAGAGAAGAGAAAAGAAGTTTGACAAGAAGGTAAGGCCCATTTCTTCATGAAAACTACCATTAGTGTTTGAAGTTCTGCCAGATGTTCAGATGATTGAATGTGGCTAACCGTTGTGTTTCTTTCGTTCCTTTTCAGAAGGAGTCCCGTCGACACAAACAGAAGCAGAAGCACAAAGACAAAAGCAGACACAGTGAGAAGGTAGAATTGCGGGACAGTGGAGGGCGCCGTCAATGTCTTGGTCCAGGCTGTGTAGATGCAGCAAGATCT
Organism: Microctenopoma stevenorrisi; assembly: GCA_032270685.1. NCBI lineage: Eukaryota > Metazoa > Chordata > Actinopteri > Anabantiformes > Anabantidae > Microctenopoma > Microctenopoma stevenorrisi. The sequence goes on along the minus strand of JAUMTR010000022.1, from coordinate 4,102,552 downwards.
AACTCCAAATACTGCTCTGAGGACTGTGGCATGAAGTTAGCTGCCAAGTAAGAACTTTAATCTTTTATGGCTTAGTTTGTTTTTATTAGGATCGAAACTGTTCCAGAACCTAACTAGACCTAGAAAGTCTTTTACCTGCTGCTCACTGGAGAAAGCCTCAGTTGTCTGTAAATAACAGTTAATATGTTTAATACTTCTGCTTTGACAAGAGCTTTTTACTCTGTAGTCTGTTTATATAATATGGTGCTGGAGGAATACTTGTGAAATGGTTAAACTAAGTATCACGATTCTTAGTCTATGTTTTTAATATTTTTTTTGTCTGTGGTCACGTAGTCTGTGGATAATATTTTCTGCAGCTTTTCCTCAGATTGACTGAAATAAAAATTTCACCTTCTCATCCACAGCCGAATCTATGAGATCCTTCCCCAGCGTATCCAGCAGTGGCAGCAGAGTCCCTGCATTGCCGAGGAGCACGGGAAGAAGCAGCTGGAGCGCATCCGCCGGGAGCAGCAGAACGCTCGACTGCGCCTCACCGACATGGAAAGACGCTTCCTTGAACTGGAGGGCATCATTGCCAAGGCCAAGCAACAGGCGGTTCAACAGGATGAGGAGGTGAGCAAGCAGGATCGGTTCTACAGCTTCACAGGTCAAAGACAGGGGCGGTGTTTAAAGTCACTGAACATGAACAGAGACGATGGAGTTTACACACTGGATCGCGCATGGGACTGGGTCGTCAGGCAGCACTGATGGCAGCACAGGCAGCACTGATGCATCGCCCCCTGCTGTGCATCAGTGCATCCCACTGATGTTTAGGGGTTTAAAGTCTCGCTGCTGTCTCCTGCTGAGGTCTACCACCACTTGATTGGTCTTGCTGATGTTGAGATAGAGGTGGTTATCCTGACACCATGATGCCAGGTTCTCTACTTTTTCTATGTAGGTTGCCTCATTGTTGTTCAAGATGCTCCTGAAAGTGCAACACCCACGTTTATAGGTGGTTGTTGGGTCGATAAGCGAAATGCAAAGTCTGAATACTTGATACATGATGAAATGCTTTGGTTCCTTTTGCAGGTAAATGAAGGTGATAGTGAGGATACAGACCTGCAGATTTTCTGTGTTTCTTGCAGTCATCCCATCAATCCAAAAGTGGCACTGAGACACATGGAGAGATGCTATGCGAAGGTGATTTTCTTTCCTATAGTGATGAGATGTATAAACAAACTAGAAGTGGATTGTTTACTTAACTCCTGTCATTGTCTCAACAGTATGAAAGTCAGACATCATTTGGTTCCATGTACCCTACAAGAATTGAAGGGTAAGAAAACGATAAAGGAAAGCTGATTATATTCTCCAGATGAGTTTCTTTCCTAACGTTTTTCCCTCCACAGAGCAACCAGGCTCTTCTGTGATGTTTATAATCCACAAAGCAAAACTTATTGTAAGAGGCTTCAGGTTCTGTGTCCAGAACATTCCAGAGATCCTAAGGTTGGTGGACATTTTCTGACAATTCACTTTCATCTCTGCAAATTAGTCAAAACAAAAGCTAAAAACAATAATAATAATAATAATAATATAAAGAATAATAAAAATGTGTTCTTTTGGAGTTCAGGTGCCGGTGGATGAGGTGTGCGGATGTCCTCTGGTGAAAAATGTGTTTGAGCTGACTGGAGAATACTGCAGGGTCTCAAAAAGGAAATGCAACAAGCATTACAACTGGGAAAAGCTCAGGAGAGCTGAGGTGGACTTGGAGCGGGTCAGAGTGGTAGGTCTGAAATTGGGGATTTTTTTTAAATTGGGGATGGAGAATTGTCAAACTTAGTAAATCCACCATTTTAATATAGTAAGGTTTTTATTGAGGTTTCTGTTTGTCAGATCACGGTGAGTAGAGAGAAAGATTAAGATTTCTAATTTCATGCAAAACATTAGGTTGCTGAAGTCTCCTCAGTATTTTTTTTTCTCCTCCTTCCCAACAGTGGTACAAGTTGGACGAGCTCTTTGAACAGGAGCGTAATGTCAGGACTGCTATGACCAACAGAGCTGGCCTACTCGCTCTAATGCTGCACCAAACTATTCAGCACGACCCCTCGACGACTGATCTTCGTAGCAACAAGGATAGGTAGTCGACTTTGTGTCGATAACTGTACATTAAAGGTTTAGGATTGAACTTACAAAATGACTATTTAGACGAAAACTGTTTTTCTACCTACATAAATATTTTAAAATGTTTATATCATAACTAACTTTAAGTGGTAAATTGATATATTTTTCTGAGTGGTAGATGAACTATTGCTTCTTTTTTTAATCAACATTGAATAAATGGCATTTAAATTGAGGCACTGACTGTAATAAAATATTTTCTCCTGGGCTTCATGCATTGAAATGGATTTATTATTACTTTCACAGCCTTTGATAGTACAACAAAGCTAAGAAGTTCTATTTTATGAGTGGTACATATCTAAGGTTATTGAAGTGTACACTACACACTACACTTAGATTTAGAAAACTTTATTAGTTGCAGAGGAAAATTATATTTTGGCATGTTAAAGCAGCTCTCTGTTCAAACAGAAAAAGAAAAAAAATTATAACCAGAAAATATTAACACCAACACAGATATTAATTACTCACTTTCTAGATCACGATTAGGTAAAATAATAATAAATGATAATAATAATGCGCAAGTGTAAAAAACTTTTTAGTCGCTCTCTCTTCTCTGCGTGATATTACACATGAATTTCAATACATAATTCAAAACACCATTTTTTGCCCAGTTACAGCTGCTCTCAGTTCAGAAAAGATTAGAAAGAACCACAACCAGAATCGGTAACAACAGAACACTAAGACACAAATCCTAGATGAACATGAATGAGAAGAAACGTGATAACATCAATCTCAAGGACGACTCGGTGGAGACAGTAATGATTGTCGTTCTCCTCTCTCCCCTTTAGAGAGGAAGGCGGGTAAAGAATCATTAGAAATGATTTCCTGTGGCCTTCAGTGGATCACTTGACACTGATAAGGATCTGGTTAAACTACTGCTCTGTCCAGCCAGGACACTGTGTGGGGGGTGGGAGGGATTGTCTGTGATTGAGAGGAGTTTGGAGGGTGTCCTCCTCTCAGCTACAACGTGTAGAGGGTCCAGCTCCACACGAAGAGCAGAACCAGCCCTCCTGATTAATTAGTCCAGTCTGTTAGTGTCAGCTACCTTCAAGCTGCTGCCCTAGCAAAGCACAGCAAAGAATATGACAATGGACACCACAGACTCATAGAACATCCGCAGCATCGTGCTGCAGATATTAAAAGACCTGAGTCTCCTCAAAAAAGTACTCAAAAAAAGTATAATACTCCCAAGTATTATACTCAGAAACAACCTCTACCTCCTCCCCCATGTATAGTGAGATGAGTGACAGGACCCCCAGATTTCCTGAAGTCCACCACCAGCTCTTTTGTTTTACTGATGTTGAGCTGGAGATGGTTGAGATGACACCAGTCTTCAAAGCTGTCCACCACTCACATGTACTCATGTCATGCCTCCACCCTGAATACATCCTACAACTGCACAGTCATCAGAGAACTTCTGAAGGTGGCAAAGCTCTGAGTTGTACATAAACTCTGACGTGTACAAGGTGAAAAGGAATGGAGACAGAACCGTCCCCTGTGAAGCTCCTGTGCTGTAGACCACAGTGTCAGACACACAGTTCTGCAGGTGGACAGACTGGGGGCGGCCTGTGAGGTAGTCCATGATCCAGGAAATCATGGGAGGGTCCACCAGCATGTTTTTTAATTTCTCTCTCAGCAGCGCAAGCTGAATGGTGTTGAATGCACTGGAGAAAACAGAAAAACATGATCCTCACTGAACTCCCAGGTTTGTCCAGGTGGGTGTAGGTGTGATGGAGCAGATAAATAATGGCATCATCCACTCCAAGTTATTACAAATAAGTTTGATTTTATTTGTAATAAAGTTCCTGAAGTCATCACTGCTGAGATGTAAAGGAATACTCGGTCCAACCGAACAATGATCTTTGTCAGCCTAGCTACAAAGAGGATGAAGGTGAGGCGAGATGGATCCCTGACGTGTTTGCACGAAATGAGTGGTTAAGGTTGAAGCAACGTTTAAAATGAGTGACAATAAAGACAATTCAATATTATGTCAATTAGTTATATAAATGCTATGTTTTTTTGTTGGTAATGTGTAGCTAGAATGACCTGCTGGTTGCAGTTTTACTACGGGAGAAGCAGGTCACAAAACACAGTGTCGTTTGAAAACTAATATTAAAAAAAGAACTTAAATTCAATAACGCAAAGTATGTTTTTTTCTGTACAGGCCTCTGTGCTGCTACGTGGTGTTGGTAGTCTTTATCGGTGATTGTCGGTTTCTGCAACCATAGTTCACGCGGATTTGCATTTTTGGTTTTAAGCCTTCTTTGGCGATGCAACCGTTGGCGTAGATCCCGTGGCTAGAGCCATGGTAGCTAGCAATGTTATCATGTGTCACCCGTGAAGGAAAGTGGTGGATGTTGTGACCACAGTGCCAAGGATCTGGAGAATATTCCCCTGAAGGCGTGCGTGTATTCCCTACACCTAGATAACCGTAAGCATTTATGAAGTGTTACTGACACGCATCTCAACTTAAAACACACTGATTGTAGGATTGTAACCGTAGGAAAAACGTTATAGCTAACTGGCTAATGCTACTCTTGTTTCACTTCTAGTCTTCCTGCTCTAGATAATGTACTTTGACGTTGGCTTGAACTAATGTCAGCGGTATAATGTGCAATATCGCTGAACTACGTTTGGAAATAATCGCCAACAACACAAACACTTGGAGCAGTAAGCGTTAGCTAGCTTAGTGCTTGCGCGCTAGCATGCCAGTAGTTTTAGTCTAATGTTTATTGAGCTAGCACAGGCTACATGCCTTTTAATTAGCTGTACATTTATGGAAGAAAACTTTTACTCATTTTGGTAACATTTAGTGCTTCTTGTTAGTTTCCAAGCAATTATAATTACAGTAAGTGTGAGTGTTGCGATAATGTCTGCTCGTTTATTTGTCATTAAGTATAAAGCAGATGTTTGAGTAGTTGCCCGTTTAAGCTAACTTTACTGTAGCAGTTTCTGTCAAAGAAACGTCAAGGACAAATATTTCCCTGTCTAATCTGTTTATTACCAACACTTTTACAGCTTCTGTCATAAATCACTGAGCATATGTCACCCACTGCTGAAGCCAAGTGGTTTAATCTATAGGCAGAATCAAAGCACTTTAAATGGGATTCAAGATCGACCGAAGAGAATATTTTATTTTTGTCGAGTAAAAACTTTTGGATCGTTTTTAACACAAAATCGCTGCATCAATGAACGAAGAACCCCTTCGGGACCCTGTGGAGGAAAATGTGGGACAAAGCACAGAGAAGGAGGGCAGCGAGGCACAAAAAACATCTAAGGCAGAACCGTCAGAAAATCCTGACTCAAAGGAAAACCTCAGCTCAGCTCTGGTAGAGGAAAAGGAGGAGGCAAAGACTACTGGTAGTGAGCCTCCTGTTGACTGGTTTGAGCCTCTTGAAGATGATGATGGAAATGATGATAATAATGATGATGATGGCAATAGTGTTGGTAGGAATGATCCAGAAGAAGAAAGCCTTGCAGGAGAAAGTGAAAGGAGTGAGAGCGTGGCCGGCAGTGAGAAAGGTCTCAAAAAGACACACCAGTAGGTTCAATAATGTTCCTTCACTTTGTAAAATACTGAATTGTTGTTATTATACATGTGCAGAATTCCCTATGGGGCATAAAGAGTCTAACGTGTATAATTCTTATATCCTCTGTTTTAAATCAAGTTTTCACGTTCCCCGCCGTAAGCGGTCACATCCTGATGAGGGATGGCTTGAATGGCCAATGCTCGGAGAAGGTTGGAAACGCAAAGAAGTTATTCGGCGCTCTGGTAGCAGCATTGGCCAGACGGATGTATATTACATGAGGTAATCACTGTCTGGAATAAGTGTTTTTGTAAATGTAGTAAAACCTGTGTAATATAATGCAATACATAATTTTTGCATTGAATTTCGCACCATGATTCCAATTAGTTTTTGTTGACACTGTCATAGAGAGAGTGAAGTAATTTAAGTATGGCCACAGTAATAAACACTATTTTATAGTTTTTAGCTGAAATTTTATTTTATTTTTATATGATGAATTTTTCAAAGAATCAATAACAGTCTGGGAACCTGTGTTGAGCAGATTTTGTTATGTTATGATGCCTTAAACATTCAATTAATTAGAAATAATCAAAATATTTGTCAATAATATTAATAATTATGGCACTAATACATATTTATTGTAGGAATAAAAATCATAATGCTACTTTTATAATGTCTATTTAGCAGTTTTTACCCTGTAAAAACTGGAGCCATGTAGTCACCTTTCACTGTATACTTGTATATAGCTGAGATGGCAATCGAGTTTACTATGATTTTGACTTGACCAGTCTGCAACTTTTTGGTCTTCACAGTCCGAAGGGTGATCGAGTGAGAAGCAGAGTTGAATTAGCTTCGGTGCTGGAGGGAGTTCTTGATTTGACAACCTTTGAATTCAAGTCGGGAAAGTTCTACAATGGTGAGGCTCCACCCGTAAGAGTTCGGAACAGATTGAAGGTATTGGCCTTCTTACTGCTTGAAAACTTTAAAGACTTCATGTCCATCAGAGAGAATTTTTCTAACTTTCCTTTTTGTTAGAAAAAGATCCGGGAGCGATCGTCGTCAGAGTCCAGCTTCATGGGGAGAGGAGAGGGAGCCGACACACCCGACTCCCTCCACAGACTCACACCCAGTGCGGTGCCCAAAAACATCCCGTCTAATCAGATAAACATCTCCTCGTCCAGCGCAATGGGAATTCCTAACCACATAACCCTCTATGACAATCCAGCTGATAGAATTAAACTTCATCTTCCCTCTTCATCCAAACCGCATCCACTCCCGTCCATAAATGGAGAAATTGGGACAGAAGACAGCACACTGTGAGTCAGTTACTTGGGTTTATGTTTCTCAACTGCTGCAGTTAACACGACCATAAGCTTTTCCTTTTATTATAAAGGTTTTTTGCGGTGTGTTGTTTATACATGCAATAGTGTATTATCATATTTCTCTGCAGGATCTGTGCTCGATGTGGTATTTCCTTCACTGGCACATGGTACGACAAACAAAGAAAGAGGCCGTGTTGTCCCACCTGTTGGGGTATGTGAGTTTATGAGCTTTTTAATGATTTGATGCAAAACTGCTTCAAAAATAAAAAGGCCAAATAAACTTACAAATACAGTTTTGTTCATCCTATCCTGATTTTTCTCTTTTTAAATCCAGCAGCATCAAAGACAAAAGAGCATCCCATGATTCGTTTCAGAAAGGTTTGTGTTGTTTTAACAATATTTTATACACTTGAACTAGCCAGACATCACTGAAAACACATAAATCTGCGGGTAACACATCTGTAGGTCTACAGTTCACTTCAGGCCCGACTGCTTGGGTTTTTGGACTTGTTTGTGCTGAATTTATCAAATCACAAACAATTTGGAGCTGTGTTGCACATTTTCTACTCTCTGAGGAAACCTTCACATCACAGATGACCTGCACTGTCTTTGAACGTCTCAACAGAGCTGTTTCTTTTCATTGAATGTGACTGAAGTCAGTCTGAATTTATGAAAGTTAATGTACAGTGTGCATTAAAAAACAATGAATACCACAAAGAGATTTTAAAACACTGAGAAGACACATTTCCTGTCACCATTTCTCCCACCTCCCATTTGCCTTTCTGTTCTCATTCATTCCACAAACAGTGGATCCCATGTGGGCAGTGTGTCGGATGCCACAACACAGTCAACTGTGGGCAGTGTGCCAACTGTAAACATGGACTGCAGAGCCCTGAGTCCCGGAAACGCCTGTGCCGGAAACGCAAATGCATATGTCCTATACGCAAGGTATGCTGTGGGCTGAACAGCAGTTTTGTGCCTATGTATCCTATTAATCGCTGGGATGGACTAGGAGTCAAACGGGGTTTCGAACCTGCGACCTACTGCACCCCAATCTGACATTTAACCCATTGGGCTACCAGAACTAACTTTTCTAGCAGTATTCAAGCTCCAGGCGCACACAGACACCAACACTTAAAGGTGTCATTATTACTTTACTTTTATCCAAAGCGACTTACAAGGAGCTCAGGGACACACCTGGTGGGGGATGGAACTGGGATGGACTGGGATTCGAACCCGCGACCTGCTGCATTCCAGTCTGACGCTTAACCCACTGAGCTACCAGGCCGCACGTTGTCACATGTTTCTTTTAATGACTGCAGGCAATAGAGCGACTGAACTATTTTAACAAGCTGCAATCAACGCGCGCACTAATATAATGGTAAATGGTCTGCACTTATATAGTGCTTTTCTACCTAGACTGGTACTCAAAGCGCTTTACACTGCTTCTCATTTACGCATTCCCACACACTCATACAACAATGGCAGAGCTTCTATGCTGACCTGACACACCGGGGGCAACTTGGGGTTTAGTGTCTTGTCCCAAGGACTCTTTGACATCTGAATGAAGGGAGAATATTGGAAACATGAGACATAGACTTTGATTATTGATCAGGCAGAGTTTTAGATGGTCAGACTGAGACATAAGTGCAGACATTGTTTTAGTGATGCAATAAATTTTGACATAATTTATTCTGTAAAATAATATTCAGAGTGAAAACTCTGACTGCTGTTGTGGATCCAACACCTGAACCAGATCTTAGATCACGTGAGAGCTAGGCCTTGCTTTCCTTGCCTTGTTGCTCAAAACTTGTGAATGTTTGATATTTTTACACAATTTCATATTTCATATCTTTCATTATTAATTTATGGAGAATAAACATCGCTGTACTGACTGGTTAAACTTGCAACATTATGCCACGCGTGGGAAGATTCTGTGGCATCTGGACCGTAACATCTGGTATATCCTCAGATTTGGATTATTTATTGAGTAATTTCAAGATATTCTCAAATTAGTGTGAAATGCTATAGATTTGACATTTTAAATCGTGTTCTACTGGACCAGAGTGTATTAATCTGTTTAAAAGTTAGAAAGGTTGTTGATTAAAACAGTTGCTCCTCAATGTCTTGTTGGTTAAAAAATATTCAGGAGGTATGGGAAAGGGTATTAAAAAGTAATAAATTCAACCTTAGAATTTCTGTATAGAGCCTGCTTTAAATTCATGGTCCTATCTTTGTCTTTATGTGTGTCATCAGGGCCCTGGAAATGGAGCCTTCCTGCAGCAGACATCTTACAATGACTTTTCAGAAACATTTGATGACACATGCATGAGTTTCCAGGTAAAACAAACGTGTAAAAGTCAAACATAAAACATAAATGTTTACTTTCTTTGTAAACTTCACGGTTTTTAATCAGCATTGATCATTGGCAATGTTTGTAGTGGATAGTAGCAATTGCTAAAGAAGGCACATAAAATGCACCTAAGGCAGCCTTAAATGACCTTATGTGGCATGAAAGAAATATAATTTATGAACTTTATGAGTGTTTTATTTTATCATCAACAATTTAAAACACTAGAAATGTGAGCATTTGATTGTGTATTTGTTGGGGAATTCAACATGAATAAAACATCAGGACTTAAGGCCCCTTAAATGCAAAGTACAATGTGCTGAAAATACAGAAGTAAATGTTTTTTTTTTTAAATGTGAAGAAATTCTGCAGGTCTGGACTACTGTTGCTTTTGTCAACGAAAATTAATTAATTATGTTTGAATTGTAACAAAAGTTTGACTAAAAGAAAATTTTGGTTTAATCTCCACTACTAGTTACTACTACTACTGTATTACTACCACTACTACTGTATTATTACTACTACTGCTACATTGACTGTGTTAAATAGAATTGCATTACTAATAAAAAGAGATTAAAATACAAATTTCACAGAAAGACTAGACCAAAACTAAAAGGGAGTCAGGCTGCCAAAAACAACACTAGTCTGGACACTAATCATGCATTTATGTTTTAACAGTAAAGAAGTCAAACGTTCTAACAATAACTTTTTTATTTTACAGAGTGAATTTACAGACTCACAGGTAACTGTTAATTTAATCACTGATAACACCTGCATTTATATTATTTGATATTATTCCTTTGCCTTTCTCCTCACTCTCACTGATGATATTTTATTGATGCAGCACCCAAGTCTGAAAAGCAGTGACACGGAGAACTTCTCAGTCAATGTGGATGTAGATGATGATGATGACATGTCAACTGATGATGACGATGATGTGAGTTTTCTTTTCTTAACTATTCAAATCAAGTACTAGGAAGGGTCATGAACATTTTTTATTTCTTTTCTAACAAGATTGTCACGAATCACGAATCAATTCATGATGTACAGTAGGGGTGTTCGATATGTATCACTTTCAGTATTATCTTTACTTTACTTTGCTTGGCAGATGCTTTTACTACAACAAGCAGCCGTGATAAGGCCTAACTCGTCAAGACAAAGAACAGGCTTAAGAATCGCTTAGTGGTAGACAATTATGTGAATGTGTGTGGGTGTGGTAGACTCACTTGAATTACTTTTCAGACATGTGAGTTTTTAAATATTTTTAAAGCTGGGGATATTCTCAGCCAGTCGAATAGGGCAGGGAAAGTTATTCCACCAACAAGGGACCGCAAAGGAGAATAGACTCGACTGTGATCTGAGACTCGACTGTGATCTGAGACCCTGTCTTTTCATTTGCAGACCTGAGAGAGCGTGCAGGAGTGTATCTTACCAGTTGTGGTAACATAAGATGGAGCAGATTCATTAAGAGCCCTATGCTAAAATGTCTCTTCATTATTTTGCATTGCATATTTTGTTTCCTGCTTCTTACTGCGACTCACTCACATCAGGTCGCTCTGCTTATATTCAATAAGAATGGACATTTGGCAGTCTGTACAAAACATCTTGTCTGATAAGATGGTCTTTAGGATAACCCATTTTGAATTGTAACATAGGTTTGTCTAAAAAATTTTTGATTAAATCTCCACTACTAGTTATACTGCTACTATATTACTATTATTACTACTACTTCTCCATTAACTGGGTTAAATAGAAATGCATTCCTAATAAAAAGAGATGAAAATACAACTTTCATTGAACTGACCCTACTTGGCAGAGGGGTCAGTTTTAAGAACTTGATTACGCTGACTGTGCTACTCAGGTTTCACTAGTGTGCCTGTCTGCTCCATATTGATGCAGCAGCAGCAGGTAGTGGTAACTCGCCGCTGAGCTATGTTCGCAGTGCTGTCTTCTTCTTTAGAGCTAGTGACATGACGTGGGTCTTCGTCTCTCCTCTGCTGGTCTAAGAGGGAGGACGTCAGACAAACCAGCCTAATCTGTCATTTCTATAGAAAGGCATGTTGAAGTGAAAAACGCTGCTACAACAATACTCTCTTATCATCCACCACGACAGGGCTCAGTAGGAGGAATATGAAAAGCTTTGCCAAAAAACAAAACAACAATATAATAAATTATTATAATAAGGTTGATTTTACTCCAGCATTTAGCTTTCAGTAATAAATTAGTTTGCTTCACTTCCCTTTATGTAGTGTCATATTATTCTCGTTTACAGTGGCATAAGAAGCGGAAGCGACGTTCCTGTGGAGAATGTAAATCCTGTCTGTGCAGGAAAGACTGTGGCACGTGTGACTTTTGTATTGACAAACCTAAGTTTGGAGGCAGCAACAAGAAGAGGCAGAAGTGTCGTCTGCGGCAGTGTCAGAGACAGGCGATGGTAAGGCCCCACTAGTTCTTATTTTTAATGTGTATTTCCAGTGAATGCAAACGGTATTCATTATTAAATATTATTATTACTGTGCATATATACAATAGAGACACTTGCTGCCCTTTCAAGTGGGACAAGGTGACTATGGGCCAGATGGTCCAGGGCTGCCGGGCAGGCCCAGGCCTCACTACACATACAGTCGCAAATCAAATCTAAAGAAAAACAAAGGACCAGGCTTGGATTTCACTGACAATGAAGATGACGACAGTAACTTTCAATCAGTGAGTTTCCAATGACTTTAATGTTAGCAATATATTAAACATTTTATACATGTTTGCTTGTCGTCTTTGGAGAAAGTTGCAGATGAGATTTCCTTACATTTGATAAACAGGGATTTGTGGCTGCTTCTTGCATTAGTTATGTTTTGTTGTTTTTAGATGAATTGGAGTTCAGAACTGGCCACTGGTAGCAAACAGTCCTATGAGCAGAACATGAGGAATTATCAATCATCCCTGCAGGTTTGAAAGTAGAATCTTATCAACTCTATAAACCAAACAGGTGGTCAGTTTATTTTATTTGTCTTTTACAGTTGAATCACTCAGATTTCATACAGAAGAATGGCCTGTCCGACAAAGTCCCCCACATCAGCAACTACAACCACTCTCAACTAGTAAGCTTCGATTCGTATTTAATCTTTGTTAACATTACCATTGCTGTTTGTGTCTCCTCTTTCTCATTTTCTCTCTTTTATTAGTCAAAAAATCTTTCAAATGTTTCGATTTGTAGTAGTAGGCCTGTATGTTAGATTAGGTTTTGAGGTGTCCCACAGCTTTGTTGTAAATGGCTACACATTTCTGGCTGATTGTGTGGTAAAGGTAGCTGCACAGTGCTCCACAAGCGAAAGATCTGACAGATCATGATCCATTAGAGCTCTCTTCTTTCACTTTAAAACGCTTGTTCTGCCCATTTATTTATATCTGTAATCATGCTGTTATTTAGCCAGAGGCTCTGCATAGTTTAGTAGTAAAAGTAGTAATCTACACATCTGTATTTTGAATATTTGCTTCATGCAGAATTAGTACCAATTTGACCGTGAGGATGTAGATGGAATATATGAGGTTTCAATTACAGTGCTATTCACAGCACTATTCTGATGTTTCTGTCTCTATCATCCTCATCTATCTGTCACATTTAAATGAAGCAGATGCTCAAACAAAATATAATATTTCACAAGGGTAAATATAAAATGCAGTTTTTAAGTGATGATTTTATTTATTTTTATTATAAAATATCTATTCAAACTGAATGACTAAAAAACCAAAACTAGGGTTTTACAGCGGCCCGATCGAGATGCTGTGCCATGACCTTAAACTGACTGTTCATACTGGAAAATCATCTGTGTGTGAATTAAAACAATTATGCAAAGACGAGTGAAACCAAAATGATGGTTATTAGGGAGTTTTTATTTCTCTTAATAAAATGTAATTATCAATTAATAATTTATGTATTTCCTCTGTGTGTAATTTTATTTTATAATAAATTATTAAAAATGTATTTGTTAATTCTAATCCTTGAAGTGTGACAAATATACAAAAACATTTTAGAAAATCAGGAAGTGGGGAAAATACTTTTTATAGCTCTGTAGATGTTATACGTATTCGTCACTTGGCAACCAGGCCACACACACAAGTTAATTGGATCTCTTTAAAAAGAAGCATGTCGCTGCCAAACTGCCTTCAGTTTGTTTTGTGATATCTTTGCCTTTCATTTGACCAGACGAAAATATGTAATGCCCCAAGACGTATAACTAACATTTTTGCAAACATTAACTGTGTATTTTTAGCCGTACATAGGAGCAGGAACCCCGCACATTTTATTCTCTTATTTTCTCCTGTAACAAAGTTATACATGATTTGATATTTGTTAATGTACATGGATAACACACTGAGTTACAGTTTATCAGCTCATGATGTCACACTTATGAGTTCCAGGACTGCAAATTGGATGCAGAGAGAGGCAGAGTTGTAGAAAAACATGCAGAGGAAGAAGAAGATGATGAGGAGGACGACGAGGAGGAGGAGGAGGAGGAAGAAGATGATGACGAGGAGCTGCCATTGGTAAACATCCTGCTTTAATAAATGTAAATGTTAGTTCTCTGAGGAACCTTACTTAAACCTTCTTTCTCTTATTGTCTGCAGATCACACAGATCTTTAGTCTAGCTGATCACTCAGCAGGCAGTGGTGTCGATGTAGAAAGCCAGCTAATGAAACTGCTTCACTCTTTGCGTACCTCTGTTCTGCCAATCCTATGGTACGCCATAATGGTGGAGGGCCCGCAGCTGCAGCTCATCCAGTGTTCCAAACAGTCCAACATGACTGACACCATGGTGCTAATCGACCCAGGCCTCTGCTATCAGGTCACAGTCCAAAAGCAGCCGCTGCTCCCCACCCACTCTCTCTACGACAGCTACCCAGCACGCTTAACCTCTGTGACGGAGGTGGTCAGTTTGCTTTTGGGGCTGGAGAAGTATGTGGTGTGCCAGGGACTCGCCCCCAAGCAGCCATTTTCTAGTAAAGACCCAGTCATACTGGAACGGGCATCAACGTGCGACTTCTTGGTTGATAAGAATGTCAGCATCTGTAGTAATTGCAGAGCAATGCAAGGACTTTAACTTCAATACAGACAGTTTGCGACCATAGTGGATATTGCAGATTATCTAGTGTGGTGTTGTGTCATATGTCAATGTCTGTTTATTCTTTAGTTAATTAATATAAATGACAAGTTCACCGCTTCTAAAATTATGTAAGTAGATGGAAAAATTACTAAAGGTATTCAGTGGACTGGGGCATTTTAATTCTTCTTCTCAAATGTCGGAGTACGGTTTTTCTTGTTGTTTTTTTCTTCCTTTCTTCCTTGTTGTCAGAGTGTGATGGGTAGAGCTGAAATCCATTGACACACTGGATGGTTAGTGTGTTGGTTTCCAATCCACACTGTTACTTGAGGAATCTATAACCCCTACCTCCTGACAGTCATTGCATCTCAGGGTGGTGTTTTCCCCCCAGATTCTTCTCAATGCCCAGAAATAAAACTGAATTGTTAGCAATGAACCTTTTTAACTTATTTTTCATTGGACGCCATAGTGTTGTTTTACTACCCATATGCTGTCTACATATTTATTCAGTTAACCATTACACTGAGCCCTGCGATGATGCATGCTTGTTTTTACATTTCCCGTGTAATTCTTGCACATAATTAACATTTATACCTCAAAATAATGGTCTATAACAGTATATGCAGATAAAATAATCAAAAAAGAAGTTAGTGGGAAAATACATGGTATGCTACAGTGATTTTATTAGACCAATCACACTCACTAGTTTCTAGATATAGAAAATAGAATAACTGAAAATAAAACTCTACAAATTGACCGTACGTATATGTATCTGCCCTCTTTACCATGACTAATTTTAATCATCAGGCAGACATCAGCTTTGTTTTAATGGTCATACAGTATAGTTAAACCTAAGGAATAAATGCAGCAGTGTAGGCTGTTGAAATTGTACCTCTATGAAAGTATATTTATGTTATATTGACTGAATATTACTAGCAATTTATCTCAAACTTTTTTGTGTTAATGGTTTGTAGGTTGTCTGAGTACGTTTATGTTTCATAGTTTTCATAGTTTAGTTTCACGTTGTCTTGAAAACCTAAATACTTAAAAATTCAAATTTAATAAAATGGGATACTGTAATGACAATGCAGTAAAACTATTTATGAATTATGTTTTTAAAAATGCAGCCTGACATTAAGAATAGATTGAATAAATTAATTGTGGTCTTAAAGGTAGGTTAGTTATAATTGGCAGAGGACGATGCTGTATTTCTTAGATTGATGTGTTAGAGAGCCGTCCTATTGTCTTTTTTATAGATTTTATATTTGTGTAATCGTTTTTCAGCCCTCTCAGTTGGAATGATGACAATGCAGTGGCTTAAACAATTTGAAATTTTATGCATTTAAACATAAGATTTATTTGTTAGCTTCCTCAAGTAATTGTGCACGTTCACACTCTGAGGTCTCTGTGGTTATGTTACTATTCTTTAAAATATGATTTTGTCTTTTGATTAGAACACATATAAATTAATAAATATACGTTTTTATTTCTCTTGTCTTTGTATTTTGGAGGCAGTGCTCAAATAAAAATTTCTCAGTGAACAGCTTTTAATGAATCTGAAAGGTTTGATTGACTTTCTACATCAGAAACGGCCTGAGACAAAGCCGTATAGGGTATTACTCCAAAGTTATTTGAATTTTTCTTACAGAACAAAAACCTGTAGAGCACCTGTTGTTTATTTCTGTACTATTTCTTTCTTCTTTAAACCATCTTGCAATTTTAAGGACTCAAAATACATTCACCACATCAACATAGACTTTTCTACCTGGATAAAGTGAAGTCAATCTTACGGAGAGAAACATCTCTTTTGTTGTATCACGTAGCGCTTTAGTGAAAGTGAAGGAGTTTCCTGGACTTGTAGAGTAGGTTGTTTGGCTTTGGTGCCTGTCAATATACTCCACCAATAGGAGAGGGGGCGTATTAACCGGCCTTCTATTGGTTTCTTACGTTGACAGACACTTGAACCAACCTATGCAGTTAAATACAAAATGCAGTCGTCTCCCCAGAACCCTACGTGATATACGAATTCTGTTTTTAACATCGTGTTCAGTGAAGTTTAACTTAATATATTTTGCAGCATTTTTGTACATGTCAGTTAGCTGGATTTTTTTGTACTATTTTAAATTTACAATATAACGTACACACAAATAATGTTTTATAAACACGTTTCTCTTTTTCGACTACAGAACAATGTCTTGCTTATGTAGACAAATTTCAAAATTACATTTTAACACCAAAGGAAATTGTGAGAGAACTGAAGCTCGTGCTCATGCGTCTGTTTTTACTATTCGGCGTCACTGCGCGCGTGCCTGCGCAACACCTGGACGACAACATTAGTGTGAGTGGGTGAAGACGCGTTAACATCTGGGAGGGCCCTCGCCGCTGTGACTGCGTTGAGTCAGCTGGCTCTTGTGTGTACAGTAGGGGGATTTCATCCGGTGCGGACGGGAAACCTTTCTTCTCTCTCAAAGCAGGTCTGCTGAGATGCGCAGGGCTCCGACGCAGCGGAGGTCTCGAGGCTGCTCGTGAATCACAATTGGGATACGAAGCCACGATGAAAGAGAGGTGTTTTTTTTACGTGTGTTACAACGTAACCGCGCGTTTCAGTAATTGAAACGGTGTCTTGGAAGGATTTTGTCCCGCTGTCTCACGCTGGGATGCGTTTTCTCCGCTTGGTTTTGTTACAGAGGACCATGGACACCTCCGAAGGCTTCGGTCATGCTCTCTGGTAAGCAGGGATGTACTACCCCAAAAATGTCATTCTCATCCTAACTAGACGTATTAAATAGTAGTTGTCACAGCAACCAGTTTGTATCCATAAAAACATCTTAGCATAACGACATTATTTGATTATTTATTGCATGTCTGTAATTTTACGCGCATTCGCGTGAAACACAAGATCCATTTTTTTTCATCGTGTCAGTCAGTGACACACCTGCGATGTGTCCATTAATTAGTCCAGTGTGTGTCAATATCCGCCGGTGCTGTCGTCTGCAGCGATTATGCAGATGCAGGACGCCTCAGAAGCTGGACTCAATGTGGGAACACATGCCTTACCCCCCACCCCCACCCCCCGTGCTAAAAAACACGCCAGAGGAATCAAACGGAAGGAGAGTATGAAATCAGTCACAGACATGTCGCTTTCTTTCGCGCTGGTGTTGTTTTCCAGCGGTTGTAAACAAAAGCAGATTGTGCGGCGTGGTAATTAGAAGGCAGGGGGAATGTCGGCATCGCAACCGCATCTACGCGGATTCGTATGGGCAACGTTGGAGTAGAAATCTGTGTCACGCTGCTCGGGAAGAGACAACTTCCCCCTGTTGCTGCATCGTTGAGGAGCAAAATAGGCAGAACCACGCTGCTCTGGCTTGTCTGCTGGACCTTGATGGATTTCACTGGTGTCAATAAATGCTGCTTGTTCTCATGCAGCTATGTTAAGCCCTGTTATTAACAGATTCCTGAACAGGGAGGTCTGTCTGTCTGGATCTGAGGAAAAAAAACCTCACCAAAATGTGTTGTGTGGGTCACCCAGTGTCTTCAGGGTGAATCGCTGCTAATCCACCTTTTGGCGTATCTGGGAAACACCTCACTGTTGTTAGAATTTGCCAGACATTTCTCTAAGTGCCAGTTGTTGTATTTACAGGGTGTTTGAAATCACGGGCCATTAGGCCATTTGCAAAGACGTTTGGTTCATCTGTTTTATTGCAGGGGGAGCTTGGAAAGCTTCTGGGATTTTGGCACACAGTCGTGTTTGTTTTCCTCCCTTTTTCCGTTCTCTGTTGTCTTTCAATGGATAACACGGCACTCTGCTTATCTATGGAGTACTCCCTGAGATTGTCATGCTGCTTTGAGTGTCACAATTCAATCAGACACTATGAAATTAGACCTTGGCCCAGATTGGTGTTACAATAGTTTCCTTTGGCCACTTTGTTACATCAAGGGGACACTGTCCCCTTTTTGACACCCTCAAGACATGGACTGACACGATTTGAGCATCTGGTTAAGTAGCAGTTGACAGACAAACATGCAGATTTGGTTGCGAGTGTGAAAAGTCACACACTCGTTTCCTGGTGTCCAGGACATTTGAGCAAACCTAATTGTACTTTTGTTTGAATTTAAAAGAGAAATTTAGCCTACTTTAGGCTTCGTGTAAAGCGTCATGGTGCTTAGTGTTTAAGCTCGGGGAATGAAGTCCCAGACCTCGTCAAGCGTGCCGTGGATAGTAGAGACAGTTCACCCACATTTCTTCAACATGAGAGCACTTAGAAATCAAATATGGCTGTAACCTATGCATGCATAGCCGTGGCTGCACATAATAAGCAGCTCTAAATTCCCTCCAAAATCAACAAAGCGGATTACAGCCACAGTGGAAACACCTCTGGAATATGTACAGAAATCCCTCCAGGTGAAACGAGGGAAAATGTATAGGAATAATCCCCTCGGACATTAGAGCAACATTCCTTTCTTTATTACTCCCCCTGCACACATTTAGCGGAATCCAGGTGGATAAAAATCACCAAGATTGCTTTGTTTCACGCGAGGTAGGTGTGTCAACTGTGCAAAGGTGAGAGTCAGGGCCAGAAGGGAGAAATGTAGAGCCACGCGATGGGTCAGTCTGTGCTAAGCTGTCCTGCTCCGTGCTGATAAGCGCGTTATAAATCAGTATTTCATGGATATAGAGAGCACAAGAAGAGATCACATTAGTGTAGAGGGAAGGGGGTGGTGTCACCTGATCTTCTATAAGCCCTTCTCAGTTCTTAGATTAGAGTTGGCCAGTGGAGGTAGCTCCGTTGTAAATCCTGTGCACTGAATCAGCTGAACGTCTCAATTGATCCTAACACCACCACCCCCCTCCAACCACCCCATCAGTGCTGTCCTACTAATGAACAAAATGATGAAAACAGACGAATGCATCAGGAAAAAAAACAAACGCATGACAACAAGTGTTGTCAGGGGACGCCTCACTCGTCCTAGAACAGTCGTCTATCAGGAGCTGCATACTTGTAACCCTCTCTCTGGTTACCATGTGTAAGTTCACAAGAGCAGCAGCTGTGTCAACACCAGCAGTCAACACGAAGGCTGCCAGCCTCACCTGTCCGGCTGGAGGTGATACTTCAGCTGCTCTCTGTCGCCTGTTGAAGGAGACTAACAAACATATTGTACATCCATCGCCTCTTAAGAAAAATCCAGTGTAACGTAAGAAGACACACTCAGTGCCAAAGCATTAAATATATGTTATATAAAAGCTGTTGACAACAGTAGCCTGTTCCTCGGAGTCCTGGATGAGATAAAAGCCAACAGCGCAGACAGTGAATCTCTTTTAGAGCTTGGAGCCATCGTGTTTGTCAGGGGACAGGAAAACTGGATCTAAAACTGTTGCCTGTAGGAATCTGGCTGTGCTATGCATGTTTTGATCTAATATGTATGACTTCTAAGCTGGAGCAACAGCAGCGCTGTTCCTTATGAGGACACTCTAGGACTGGATCTACCTTACAGGCTTTAGCGTTTAGCCCGTCGGACTTGAATATTAAACTCCTCGCTGATTTGCATTCGTGTGATGCACAGTGCACAGGGGCTGCTCACTCTCATCGCATAGCTCATGTTTTAACCAACATGGCTCCCACAGTGCTATCCATACCACCATCCACAGCCCATCCCTCATCCGGAGCCACATGCTCGGTCAACATGTGTTTGATGATCGCGTTGTGTTCATATCTCCCACTTTTATATCTCCTCTGGTTCTTCCTTTGATGCCGTTCTTTGTGTGTCTCTGTTTATCTGATTCTTCATTGTCCGGCCATCTCTCCCGCAGGCTTCTTTCTGGAATGCAATGTCGTCTTGTTTTGTTGTATCTGTACTGCAACAGACATCTGTGAAGCAGATGTTTAAGCAGTTAGCACTTAGTGATCTTCTCAGGTGTGTTATTTGTTAGACTCGGAGGTTAGTGTGTGACCTGTTGCAGTTCATTCTCACTGTTACCTTAGCACTTCTCAATCCCTAAAGCAGTGCTTGTGTTTATGCTAATTTTGCAAAGACTTAATGTATTTGATGTTTGGTGCTTAACTCTCCCTGCTTCTAAATAGGTGCAGTTTACTGTGCATTTGAAAACTATTTTAACATCACATTGATTGAGATGTCTCTATTTATATTCTAGTTTTCTGTTTCATCTGGATTTGCATGGTGAACGTTAATTCTGCAGGTGGTGTTATTTATTTTTTAAGTTTTAGTTTGTGTAGTTCCTACAGTTACTTTTTGCAAATGCAGGTTCTAAAAAAGAAATATTGTCAGCAAATTAATAACCACGTCAGTGGGCCACCTTTACCAGCTGCTCTTTTTCTTTCACACCAAGTCTATGCAGTGTCACAGATCTCTGTCACTTTTTTTTCTGTCCACATTTAAAGACTTTCACTTTCTGTCAACAGTATAAAATCAATTATGTTTAAAATGTATTTATAGTCGAGTACTTTTACTTTTGTACTTAATAAAATGCAATTTAGAGAAAGTTTTTAGTAATTCAACTTGAGTAAAATATTTCATGTGGTACTTGAGTAGCCTACTTGCACTTTTAGTAAGAGAGTATTGAGCTTGTGTACTTACCACATCTGCTTACACTAGAATACAATTGCAGAGTAAACAAACTAGACTATTGTAAGAGTCTGGTAGTACTCTTTACACGTAAGAAGGGTGTGTGGTCTCGTTCTTCAAAGGTTTCACTGTATTCTTTTAAAATAGTCATGTGCAGTATCAGTTATAACAGAGGAATTAAGCAGTAAGTAAATCCAGAGCGCTGAAGCTGAAGCACTGTATAAAGACACAAATGCTCATTTATAGTTAGTGAAAAGCACAGCACTAAGTTTCCAGCCATTCTGAAGAGGCATGGCTGCCTTTTGGCTCCAGTGTTCAGCTGCCCAGCGACAGTCCAGATTAATGTCAAGCGTCTTCTCTGGACCTCTTCTCTCAGTGGGTTTGATTTGTGCTCTGTTGTTCAACCAGTGCACAGACACGGCTCCACAAATCTCAGTTCATTAGATTAACTGGAAATGTGATCATCATGGACTAGGTTTGGTGTAACAGGTCTCATGTGATAAACTTTTGTCTGAGCAGCAGTCGTAGCTCTGCTCACTTGTTTGTGTGAACGGCTCCTGCTTGTGTGTCAGTGGGAGGTCAAGCATGCTGACGATTTTCACAGGTCCAAGAGCAAACAACAGTTACTGGTTCAGATCCAAGACAGGCGTCAACACAAACTCGGTGAAAGTAAATGGTAAATGGTCTGCACTTATATAGCTTTTCTACCTAGACTGGGACTCAAAGCGCTTTACACTGCTCCTCATTCCCACATTCACACACTCATACACCGATGGCAGAGCTCCTATGCGGACCTGACATGAGGGGCAACTTGGGTTCGAACCACCAATCTTCCGATTGGCAGGCGTCTGCTCTACGTCCTGCCCCAAGTATTCTGCATGTACTTTTATACAACGTGAGCTTTAATGTTCATGTCGTGTGACTGGGGAAGACAGACCAAGTCTTACTGATGCAAAAAAGCAAAGCTTCAATAAATAACAATCTGTTCTTACTAATGGATAAATGTTTCCTGGTGAACGATGTGATGCTGGCAGAAGCAGCCTTTGGACGGGTAAATTTGATTCACCCCTTGAGGCCTTCCATCAAGATTTGTGGGTTGAATGGAGTCATTTTATGATTTGCTCGACTGGCAAGGAGACAGCAAGATGCTTGTTTATGGCTGCGCTTTGTGAGCAGCTTTCAGTGAGAGGCTTTTGGCAGAAATCACTATCGCTATTTTTGGATGTCAAGTCTCTATTGGGCATTAGGGGGGAGGTTTTGTTTGTAATGAACCTCCATTATATGGGAAGAGTCCACATGCTACTTGCTACATTTATTTCCTCGGTTTTGGGCAACATCACACAATAAAATCACGCATGTACAAGTGAAAGTCTATCATCAAAATCGTTGTAATATGACACAATGTAGATTTTGTGTAAACCCTGTTTTTTATGACAACTAAAATGAAGAAGGTTTAGGTTTCTCTCTCTGCGTTTCTCTCCATACATTATTAATTATACTTATCCTGTCTCACTTTTCCTTCCCTCTGCAAATTAATTAGTTGCTAATTACATCTCAGAGCTAATTTTAGCAATCCGGTATTACAGTCTTTCATAATGCCCTAAGTTACTATTTAAGTTGATCTTGAATTTTGTCACACAATATCGCATGCACATTTATTATTATTCTATTATTCTATACACTATGTATTATGACATTGATGTATACCTATGCATATCTTACAGTGATTTGAAGAATAAGAATATTGTGCCTAATGTAGAAGTAGTAGTAGTCATCGTAGCTGTAGTGGTAATCTTTAAAAATCTTTTCAAGGATCTGACTCTAGATACCCAAGCAGAGGTGCAGTGGCTCCCCCTCCTGGTGCTCGCCATCATTTAATTTAGCAGATAACCCATGCTTACCTACTGCTGACTTGATAGAAATGCAACTCTCAACTCTGCACCTCAAGAAAACACATGGCTGATACTGCAAGGTTAGAGGGAAATAATCATCTAAGCATGAGCAGATTTTATTGCGGATGCACCCCAGCTGCAGTTTACCCTCAGTTTCTTTTTCTTCAGGTGAGGTTATAGCTGGGAACGTGAGTTTTAAGGTCCCAGGATTACATCACATGGAGGTCAAAGGACATCTGATCACACCCATGGGTTTGGGATCTCCGGGTGAGTAATAATAATGTCTCAGAGTGTGAAGACTCGTGCTGTCGTGCCTGGACAAGTCTGAAATGGTCTGGAAAACTTATATGGATTTTTTTCCCCTGGCAGAAGGGAAACAAAAGTGTTTATTCTCAGGGGAACAGCCAAAAAACAACAACATTTGTACTGTATGTGTGAAAGGCCTTTGTTCACACACAGTAAAAAAAGCTGTCACATAGTCTTGTCAGAACATTAAATAGACATTATATCATTACAAAGACATTGTCCCTAAGATGTAATAAATAGCTATTTAATGTAAGTTTGCATCTCAGTTCCAGTAATTTGGCCAGGCTCAAAGAACGTTTGGATTAATACCAGCATCATCCTGTAATTCAGAATCTATGGAAATTTACTGTACGTTACTGTGTAATGTAGATGTTCAAGGCAGCCAGGACAGCAAGCTGCAGGCTGATAGGATCACAGCTCTGCAGGAGAGGAAGCAGACCCTGGAGGCTCTTCTGAACAGCAGAGTGGGAGAGCTCAAACAAGTCTGTTTGCAGGAAGCGGTGAGGAACTCTCACTTGATTGTTGAAACAAATGTGGAGATCAACACAAATGCTCCATGAAGTACAGTTTAAGTTTATCATTTATTGTATAATGATTATAATTATAACTGGTTACATACAAATGTCTGTTGTATGAAATTCTCAAATCTTAGTTGCAACTGGCACCTTCTCAAGAATCAGTTTTCTTCTCAGATAAAATGAGCTTTATATTCATATTTACTTGTCAGAGAACTGGTTAATGAAACCACAGCTGCCTCCACAGCTGTTTATGTTTTCAGCTGGATGTAGTATAGTGTCTCACTTTCAAGATGTGCAGCCTAAGTTACTGTGCTTCTGCCTTAGATATAATTTATGACAGTAACACTCTGGCACAGCCAGAAAGTGAAGTGACCCATTTAACAAGTGTTTTTATTGAGACTTAAAGTAATCTGGTAAGTGGTGTCACTTTATGTAACACGGCTCCAGCTAGAAGGATATCGGTAACTCGAAGCTAATGATGTAATGTCCTCTGCAGGAGCTGACTGGGAAGTTGTCTCGTGCTTTTCCCCTGGAGACGGGAGAGAAACCCCCAGTGGTGCAGCGCAGAGCTGGCCTGGCGCCCAGCACCAAGGCAGAGGTAAGTCAATACCTTGAATATCAATTGTGTTTACGCAGCAGCAGTAGCACTGTGAGTACTTGTGGTCTGACACGGCCAACTGTCCCTGGTTGCAGGATGAGGCTGCCCAAAGAAAGCAGATGAAAGCCATTTTCACTGGTGCTCTATACAGACATTCAGAGTCAGATCGAAATGTCCCAAACAGCAAGAGGACAGTTCATCGGGGGTGTCACACAGGTAGAATTACCCAGCACTAAAACAACACCCACACAATGAAAACAAACCTCTTTTCATTAACATTTTCGGTTTCACATTGAGCTTTAAAAACGATTTGACACAATGCTTGTTATCTTGCAGAGGACACTGTCATGTCAGAGAGCACCAGCTCCATGTCAGATTCAACATCCCATGACAATGGTGAGACAACCATAAACAAACTGTCTGTCAACAGCTCTCGCTGCCTCCGGTGGAGCCTCTGGTGGATACTGTTTCCACATTCATAATGAGTTTCGCTGGAAAAATGGATGAACGTATTTGACAGTATTTTTCTTTTCAAAACACATCACACACACTCAGTGGGTGGGAGACAAATTTGCACTTCTGGTGTTATGACACTCTATACAAATATGCAGTCATGTCACAGTTGTAAAACCAGATGAGCACTTTTTTCACGTCTTTTTTTTGGATGTCTGTGAGTATGAAAAGATGAACAGTTTGTTTTTCTTCTCCCGACAGAGTCTTCTCCGAGCGTGGCGGCTGACCAGCGCTCTCTGTCTCAGCCTCGGCTCGCCGTGGGCAGCCCTGATCACAGGATCAGCAGGAAACTGTCTCCAGTCGAAATTTACTACGAGATGAGGACGCGGCGCAATTCTGTCACAAGTTCTGTTAGGTACTTATCTTTGGGTGACGTGTGCACTACAGGGCCGTCTGCTGACATTCTGCCTCATGTGAGGGTATGTACAGGTGGTAAACACTAACTGCATTCTTGTCCTCTTGTACTGCTTCTCACAGCCCGACTCACTCTTTACCGAGAAGTGCATCAAATGTTGAAGGAAGAAGTGTTCCAGCGACTCCTCTTTTGGCTCGAACTGCTCCCATCAGTGTTCACGTCAGGTAACCTGGGACTCTGTGACACGCCATAGCTACAGCTTCCTTCCAGTGTGTTAACTGTACAGTTGGAATTAGCTTACAGTGGTTGAATGCAGACACAGAGTCAGGGCTCTAACAAACATTAGTGTCATATTTAGCTACCAGCTAGAGCATGAGATCATCGTTTGGTCTTTACAAATTGTGTCCCTCCTTAAGTGATTTTTTTTTTGTGAAATGCTGTTTCATGGTTTTGTTTAAAATTGCTTTCACTCATCCTTTACCCCTAGTCCTCAGAGTCCTGTCCTAATGTAAGCCGTTTTGCTCTGTAGGTCAGATGTTTCGAGTGGTAATGCACTAAAGCAGTGGTCTGGCAGCCTGGATGTGCCATATATGATTCCACTGGCTCAGGAAGGCTCCTCCTCTGACCGCAGAGGCTGCCCATACAGCTCCCGGGCCAGGCGCAGTAACAGCTCAGAGGCCCTGCTGGATAGATCAAGTCTCCCTGATGATTCTGCTCCCAGAAATGGGATGCCCCCTAGAGGTGGGCCCTACAAGAGCTCAGAGACACTGACTGATGGAAAGCTAAGACACATCCATCTGGACAGCCCTGAAAGAGACGTGGATGGCTCTGTTGAACAGGCCAAACTGCGTCTTTCCATGGGTGGCAGAGGGGCTAGTGGAGGCTATAATGAGCTGTTAATGGACTATATTTGGGGCAAACAGCAGAGGATGCAGGTGCAGCACCACCTGTTCCAGTCTACAGGCAGGATCTGGCAGGACATGTCCTCTCCTCGCTCCTCCACAGCGGCTGCACCTCCTCATGCCAACGGCTTTTCTCATTCCCAGGTGCACCTTCCCAGTACTGCGCCTCCTTACAGTCCCATGGTCCTGCGAGGGTCCCAGGCTGAGCTCCGCAGGGTCAAAGTCACCAGAACCAAATCTTGTGGTCCATTTATTCCTTTACAGCAGCATCCTCAGGATGCAATCCTTCTATCAGCATACGAGTCGCCTCTTCCTGCCTCTGGCACCACCACGTCCTCCATCCCCAACCTGCACCCCTACCAAACTGAACTATCTGGCCCCTCCTTCAGCCGCAGATCCCCACAGTTTTCTCTCCCGACCCCAGAAGACTCGACCAGAAGCCTGCATAAAGCCCTGGCTCTGGAGGGACTGAGGGACTGGTACCTGAGGAACGCCCTTGGCTATCCTCCCACTGCCTCAAAAGGCCACGAAGCAGGGATCTCTCGCCTCTCTCACCCCCACCCACTGGTGCATCAGGCCCAGTCTGTTCAAGGTGAAGCAGCCAACCTCTACAGGCCTCCAATTCCCCAGTCAGCCAGCTTTCATGGTCATCCACTACACGGAAGGTCAGTACTTTTTTGTATGTTAGTGCTTTGTCTCCGTGAGCTAGAAGAATTGTCTTTCATTATGTCCATTTGTTTCTACATATATTTCTTTTGTTTCTTACACTGCACTCAAAGCAGGAGCAATGTTATACTATACTTCAAGAGATGTTTTCTTTTAATTGGGGGTTATGTAAGGATACATTTTACTGAAATACATATACCAGTATGCATGTTTGCATATGCACTCGCTCAGTTTTATGCCGCTGAGAATCACAATCTTTCATACTGGAAATTTCCAGTAAGTCTCTCTATCCCCCTGTCACTGTTACTATCACGGTTGCTTTTGCTTTTATTTAATTTGCATCATCAGCCTATCCTCAAGCTGCTGCTTGCAGTGTGCCAACATCCAGACACTTGGACACAGTCACTCAGTTCAGATCAGCGGCCTGCACATAACACTGACAACACAGTAAATAAAATGTAAACATGGGACAATTATGATATTATCATGGTGTTATATATAGATTTATCATTATATTCGGCCCATTTATACCTGTTATTACATGAAGATGAGATGGTTGCTCAGTATAGTTCACCCCTCACTGCTTGCCTCTCATATGTTAAGAGCTTTCTTGACTTGTCTTGCCTCCCCAACAGGTCAATGGAGTTCTCTCTCTATCAGGAGACCCCGCATTCACAGATGCAAGAGGTCACCCCAAAGGAACCCAGTGTAGACCCAGGCACCCTAGTCTGAAGCAGCACAACATAATCAGACACTGTAGCCTCACACACACACACGCACACACACCCACACACACTCAGTTTCACACAGTCACACGCAAACACTGAAAAGCTGACACAATGTGACCTCAACAGCAAACAAAACACGGCAACCTCAGCAGAAGGAGACTGGAGTAACTGGCAATCTGTAGCTGTACAGCGTGAAGAAGCCTTGGCAATTCCCTGTTATAACCAATCCCACCAATATGAACTGCAAACTCAGTGTTCTTGTGTGTATGTGCACCGGAGCTGACTTACAGAGCATCAATATATGTCATGCTGTTCTACATATATTGGCAGGTCCTGTCCAACACGAGCGGTAAAATTCTCCCCAATGACCCTGAAAAGCCGCTCCCGATATACTTTTTTACTAAATATATACAACTTTAAATTACTATTTTGTATCTTCTGAGATATAAAGAACAGTTATATTAAAGAGGTAATTTATTGCTCATTAATCAAGTGATATTAAAAGATGTTACATGAGCTCATTCAATAATGCATTTGAAAAGTATTAATACATGCTGGTGAATGTGTTTGTTACCTATATGGGAAAAAAACGTGCTTCTGTCCTCATTTCACAGCCATTTGTATTTTTCATATTTGATAAATGAAACTGGCCATGAACTGTAGCATACTGGTGTAGCGGACGGGAGTGCCTAAGTGTTTTAATATCAAAAATTGGTTTGAAAAAAGTGCTTTCTGAGAATCCAAAATGGTAGCATTAAGTCTCCGTGACCTTATTCCAATGATGTTTTGACAGCAGTTTACGATGTCTTTAAATTAGGAATGATGTCATATGCATTGTGATTTTCTGTGGGTTTGTTTTCTTGATCCAGCTCAGTGCTGGCTGATAAATGTAGCTTTCTCTGCGCTGACTTTACCTGAGTAATTAGACTGTTGTGAGAACTACTGTATGGCAGTAGCACATGACTGTATGACAGAATATTTACTTATCAGATCTGTTTTTTCTGCATTTAGTTGTGGAGGATTTGAGTGTCATACAGAGCACTTTATAGACATCTTAAGCCTTAATTCTATAAGAAATAGTCACCGTGATTAAGAGGACAGAATGTAGGAAGATTGAGACAGGGTTTATAATAGGGCAAAATTAAGGAACGAGAGTTTTGTCAACATCTGCTGAACTACGATCTAGTATTGACGTGTACATAGTGTGGATCGTACTGGTGAGTTTTATTCCCATACTAACAGTGTAATTTCTAAACTAACCGCATAATAAGTAGTTAATCACAGTAACCTCCTCCGGTCTTTTCACCCCCAAGTGAGCACTATTTAATTGGTTTTAAACAAGCGAGGTTGGCGGTGGAACAGAATAGGGCTGCTGCAGTACTGAATGACGGTGTGAGCCGGTCTCATACCAGGAAATCTGTTCATGAGAATTCATGCTGCCTGATTTTTCTACTCAGTATAATTTCAACTCATTTCATGCGTTTTGCTGTTGTTTAAAATATAAACTTTCTAAAAGTGTAGTTCTGTGCCATAATATGTTTTTTTATTTCTACTCAGAGTCTTGGTAAAGTTCTGAAAGTATCAATTTTCAGAAATAAAATCCTCAAGGAAAACTGAAAATATTTGTCTTGATGTAATAAACAGAACTTAACATATATTTTTAGGTATTTTTTCATTTAATGTATTTGATCTTAAGACTCATCTGAATGTATTTTTTCTTACGTAAATCACAAGTGATGTTGTCTGATGTGTTCACATCCTCTCAAGTATCCAGCTTCATAGAGTTTCTTCCACCTGGTAAAAAAAAAAAAATCAAAGACCAAACTGCTGTGCACTGGGGGTCGTAAATGTATTTTTCATATTATGTACTCTGTAAGTTGAAAATAAATTATATAAATTTAGCTCTAAAGCAAATTTATTCAAACTACAGTATATTATATTTATGAACCTATAACATTTTGTAGCTATGTAAAGTAGCTCTTTCTCAACAGTGCGGGAATTGATAATGTGTGTTAAAACAATTTCATTCATTCAGTGTGACGTGTTAATATCTGATTATTCAGATGTTTTTTCATAAATATTTAAGTACAGCTGTTTTTTCTTTCACTCCTCTCTTTATATCACAGCCTATAAATTAAGGCTAGATAGGCTTGCCCCATACCGTATGTATGAGATTGTGCATTCATTCTACTAAATAAAGTGTCATGTTGAAATCAGCACAGAACATGTTTATTTATTGTTGGACAGGTAACAGACTCTTTTCACAGTTAACCACAGCTTTGGTCCATTCATTAGTCCGTCATGTCAGTGTGCCAGCATGCAGTCTGTAAGTGTAGCACTAACTATTTTATTAATAGTTACACAGGTGATTCCGCCTATTATACAAAATGTCTAACACAAAATTCCTGGTTATGAATCTAACCAATGGCCTTTGTTGCATCTTTCTCTTCTTTTCTCTTTATAAAATAATGTATGCCTTTATTCAAGGACTATATTTATGTTATTTACATTGCTTCTTATGTACAGTTTTAAATTATTGATTATTTCTGTTTAACTAATATTGTGTAACAACATTTAAAATTGTGAACTAGAATGTATTTGATTTTACTGTGTAATGCCAACTATTTTAATGTTAGCTTGAATTTATTCAATACGTAATGTTTTTCTCCAGCTGGAGACCAGGTTCCTGCTATAGCCTTAGTTTAGATTAGGGTCTTCAGTTTTTTCATCCTCCCTAACCTGAACCTCAGAAATATTAATACATTGCATTTGGAGCTGGTTGGCTCCAGGAACCACAACACTGTCTAGTGCTCGGCTAGGTTAGGACTCTTTATTGTCCTTGTCCCTCTTCTAAACTTGAGATGACATCAAAGAAGCTGTTGACACCACTGCAGAGTTTGTCTCTTTGTTGGGTTTTGGCTTTTTCTCAGTCACAGACAGAATAAAACAACATAATGGACTAATAACTGATTATAAAGAATCAAGGTGTTTATTGTCATATGCACAATAAAAACATATACATGTCAGAAGTACGTAATTAAATTCTAACTTATTATACAGAGACAAAATAGAAAAGAAGTAGTAGCAGTAGTAGACGTAGTAAATTCAAAAACTGTAAAAATATAAGAATCACTTGATAAAGACTGGATAACGTTCACAGTGCCTGGTTACATGTAGTAACGGTCAGATATGAGTAAAAAGGATTAACCTGAACTGGTGTCTTCGAGAGGGGTGTGCTAAGTATTGTCTTTAATTAGATTGTGAGCCCTAGATGTAAATGATTAAGAGTTATTATGGATGAACTTGCAGTCAGTACATAAAGTGGGTAAACCACTAATACATCTTTGAAATATTAAGAAATAAACAATACATTATAGAGAATAACCTCCTGATATAGAAGTGCTAGCAACATGATAATGAATGTTGTCAGACACACAGCAGCAGCAGCAGCAGCTATTCCTGGAGCTGAGTGTTTGCCAGAGGACACACGGAGCAGAGGCGGAGAGCACGCGGACACAGGAAGTCGAGCGTCCGCGTGCCAGGCTCGCTTATTTCCCACGGTTAAAAGTATTACAACAAACAGCACAACGAGGGGTAAGTAAACTCATCCTGTGACCGCTGATGTCTAGTTATTAATAAGGTTCACTGAGTTTTGTTTAACCTATTCGTTAAGGCCAGCAACATATTGTTGATCAGAGCGGGGCGCGGGGCGGGTGAGGGGTGGGGGAGGGGG
>JAUMTR010000022.1:4016337-4071209 GCA_032270685.1 Microctenopoma stevenorrisi | reverse complement strand
ATACGGATGGATGATAATGATAATATGATAAAATTATAATAATGGATGGATATAGATATGACAGCTCAAGCTAAGTAATATTGGTTAGGTTTTCTTCTCATATATATTCACATATACATTTTAGGCTTTCAAGTAGTAGTGAAACGGCACTTTTGAATCTATTGTTTGACATCTTGACTGTAGAGACAGGTACCTCCTGACAGTTAGCTGTTATTTATGTTATTCAGAACATAAACATGCAGTTTTGCCAATCACATAATCGTGTTCACAAAAGACTTGCTCTACATAGAGCGTGACTCGACGTGCACTGCCAGGCATCAATGTTTACAGCAGTGCTGCCCAAAGTGCAGCAGTTCATGCAATATCAGAAGAAGTTTAGCTATGGCTAGGTCAGTGTCAGAAGCTATTTACGTTGACATGCCATTCATCTAGCTAAAAATAAACATACGCATTCACTAGTCCCTTTGAAATGTCACTGCAAACAGCCTACTGCAATCGGAAGCACAGAATAGCTGCCAGAGACAAACACACAATGAATCTGTTACCTTTTATTTGACAGTATGCAAATGTTTTTTTGTTATCTCTCTCTCCCAGAGCGCGGCTGTCACCTGTGCTCACCTTTAGCTGTGTTTAAACTCGGCAGGCTACAGTTGGACATGTCCTCGTCATATGCTGCAGCAATATCAGCACTTATCACAGCTAATTCCTCTAATCCGCCTATCAAATACAGTCCACGTCCCCCTTCAGGCACAGCAAGGAATCGTGAGCCATCCAGCCCTCGCATTGAACCTGCCCTCTGCACTCCACCTGTGCAGCTAGATCATCGTTCACCTGAGACTCTGGGATCTTATGAGGATCAACAGGAGAATCCTGCAGACTATGGCCCTGGTAGGCAGCACCCCGACTTCAAACTCACACTGTTTCAGAGCGGGATTATTTAAATGCTGTGGCACATTACGTTCTCTACAGGTGGTTATTACCCTGTAGACATCGGAGAGATTTTCGTTGACCGTTACCAAGTCGTTAAAAAGTTGGGATGGGGGCACTTCTCTACTGTATGGCTCTGCTGGGACATGGTGTAAGTACAGGTCTCAATGTAAGACTTTACATAAATGATGAAGTAAATTTACAAGAGAACTTTCTACCATAATTGTCTATATGCAGGATGAGGCATTTTGTGGCTCTGAAGGTGGTGAAGAGCGCTCAGACCTTCACCGAGACGGCACTGGATGAGATCCAACTTCTGAAATGTGTTAGTGAGACCACCTTGGTTGGATTTTGAAATTTCTGTTGTTGTAATTCACAGTTAACAAGTGGTTGTTTATGTTTCATATGCGATCCCCAGGTACGGGACAGTGACCCAAAAGATCCAAAGCGTGACAGACTCGTGCATCTCATTGATGACTTCAGGGTGTGTGGAGTGAATGGAGAGCGTATCTTTTACAGAGACAGAAGCTGTCCCGCTGGAATCACTGCCTCTGCAGTCTGTGAGGGTGTGTAGCGTTTCTATTAAGTGTCCGAATCTGCTGACAAACGCGTCGATGCACAAACAAATGTCGCTGTGCCGACACTGTGTCCCACCCGCCGTGTACCATAGGAGGCGGAAACTCTTGATTGACATGAAACCATTAACAGCCTTAATCGTTGACTAGATGTGTGCATGGTTCTGGAGGTGCTGGGCCACCAGCTGCTGAGATGGATCATTAAATCCAACTACACTGGCCTCCCCCTGCCCTGCGTCAAGAGCGTCCTCAGACAGGTGGCACCTAACACCTACTCACTGCCCTTCTTCACTATATCAGGCCTGTTTGTGAACAGATGTTCTTTTATTTGTGCGTCACTGAAATGGGAAACGTGATGACGCTGTGTCCTGTTTCATTCCTTATCGCAGGTTCTGCAGGGTTTAGATTACTTGCACACCAAATGCAAGATTATCCACACAGACATAAAGCCAGAAAACATCCTCCTGAGTGTGGACGAGCTTTATATTCAGAAACTGGCGGCCAGTACCGAGCTCTGGCAACTGCCGATGTCTTCTGCTATCACCAGCGCCGCAGGTTAGTGATGCTGTGTTAGTCACACAGTGCCGCGTTGTTTGATATTGATTCTCTGTCCAATATGAGGAATATCTGTCATTTGACACACATAGTTATAACATCCTGCTGCTCACTGCTGCCGTTTCATTTTGTGCCAGAGAACAGAAGCTCGAGGGGAAAACAGGTGTGTAACATGAAAATATCCCGTTTTCCTAATTACTTTACTGCTTTTATAAACGAGTTTCTATTTATTTTACAATCGGCTTATAGTAATCCTTGCTGCTCTACTTCTTAAGCATTTGTCCAACGTGTTGGGGAAGCTGACGGGGGTGTTCCACACTTTTGTGGAGTGGGTAAGATCAATGTTCTGTTTTGTTTCTGCACTTAAGCATTTTAATCTCATAAACCTGTAAAACCAGGAGCACACTAGAGGGCATCTGAAATGACCAAGGGCAGAGCACCAGACATTAGAAGGAAGGAATTTTAATTGTTCATCAACACCAACATTTAATCCGTTAATGTTGCAACAGTCTCACTTCCCAAAGCGTTTTGAGCACATCATTTAAACAATCGTGTAGCTGTGATCTCCAGGTGCTGAAGGGTCACTCCCCACAACATTGGAAAGATTAGACCTTTTCTCTCACAACAGGCTGCACAGCTTCTCGCCCAGTGGTTATCTCCAGACTTCAGACTTCACCATCGAACCTCTCATGATGAAATACACCCATGTGCCACCTTCTTCTTCACCTTCTTACCTCACTCCACTGGCTCCTGGTAGCTGCTCGCATTGAGTTTAAATCCTTGATGCTCACCTACAGGGCTATAAATAGAAGTGCAGACTATTACTAAGCCACACCTCTACGTGCCCTGTTAGATCTGGAAATGAGAGGAAACTATAAATTCATATACGTAGTAACATGTTGAATTTATAGGAAAGACAGTATGTATCAGGAAAAAAGTCTGTGGCTGTGAATGCCTGTCAGAGTTCCTGCCATTATGCCACACATAGCTGCTTAAAGCATGGTTTGCTGCGCTTCCAGCACAGGCATGAAGTTGTGGTAATTATTTGAGCAAACTGAGGAAAATCTTTTTACCCCTCGCTGACATCTGATTGTTTACCAAAATCCACTGCACCCGCACAGTCCAGCAAGGTCTCTGGGAGCCCAATTAAGAGACTGACAAGGAAGGACAGGAGTCGCCGAGGACAGGAGGGTGCATCGGACCACAAACGAGGAGACAAGCCTCATGTATCATTTTCTGATGGGACTTCTGCCTGTAGCAGCCGCAGCACGTGTCACACTACGCTCACGGGACCTGCCCTCACATTAAGGAGACAGACTCTACTGTGTGAGGACGAACTGGACCCTGCTCCACACAGAGACTCCATCAGCAGGTCCTGTTCATGGCCAGACCTCAGCACAGACGCGTCCGTCTGTGGTTCTAGATCAGTGTTGTTACAACAGACTGCAGACAGAGAGCCACCACCTATTTCAACATCCTGTCCCCGCGGTTAGTGTGACGTCAAGTGTGTTTTCAAATGTTTTACAGTCAGATAACTGTCTTTACTGTGATTACCCAGAAATACACTCAAACCTTATCCTTGTCTGATAAGCTGTCAAACTCTTTTTATGTGTTTCAGGTAACAATGACTCTGATTTCCTTCTGGACCTACTGAGGCCTCAGAATGCTGAGAAAGTCCTCATCAAGATTGCTGACCTGGGCAACGCCTGCTGGGTGGTGAGTGATTTACTCAACAAACACACTGAGTGGTAGACTACTGAAACATTACATTTTTAATCATCCTCTAACTAAAACATCCTGCAGTTATTTTTTTTTTAAACAAGCACCGTATCATATTACTGAGAATCACACAGCTGCTGTTCGTTTCCAGCGAGACAGGTGTGTGTGGATGATTTGAGATGGAGCTTGAGAGCATCCTACAGCTCTGTCTTGTGTATTTTACTTTCACCCAGCTTTGGCTGTTATGCTTCTGATTTCATTTGGCAGGGACTAGTTATTTAAGTGCACATAATTTCACCGATTCCTGCTGACTTTGGTTATCCTCTGAATATTCCTCTAGGTCCACGTT
The DNA here is from genome assembly GCA_032270685.1 of Microctenopoma stevenorrisi. Taxonomy (NCBI): domain Eukaryota; kingdom Metazoa; phylum Chordata; class Actinopteri; order Anabantiformes; family Anabantidae; genus Microctenopoma; species Microctenopoma stevenorrisi. The sequence goes on along the minus strand of JAUMTR010000022.1, from coordinate 4,067,084 downwards.
AAGGTCCACGTGTAATGTATCTCATTGGTCTAGTACTTTGCTTTATAGTCAAACAGCAATGAGATTTCCAGCAGTTATTTGGTGTCCATGTTATCACTTTTTCATTAAATCCAGCCTCACGTTGGTCATCGTGTGCACATGCTGCAGTTAGGAATTAAATGTAGAAAGTTAAATCATTTTCTATATTACAGAAATAGTTATAGACACAGGGGATTTTAGCGGAATATAAAACTCGGATCTGTCTTGTCTCTCAGCACAAACACTTCACTGAAGACATCCAGACGTGTCAGTACCGCTCCGTAGAGGTCCTGATTGGTCTTGACTACGACACGCCAGCTGACATCTGGAGCACCGCCTGCATGGTGAGATGTGACATTTCACATTATATAACATTATATATGTCTATCTATTAATGCCATAGATACTTAGGTCCCCTTTGTTTGGCTGTTTGTGTGACCTGCAGGCCTTTGAACTGGCCACAGGGGACTATCTGTTTGACCCACAGTCGGGAGCCACATTCACACGAGAGGAAGGTTTGTGTTCACTGCGTCGCCTTTTGTCTTTGATTAAACTAGATCTGATTATAATGCAGAGTCTGTCCAAGCAGATCACATCGCCCACATCATAGAGCTGCTGGGACCCCTCCCATCCCAGTTCGTCCTCTCAGGGAGGAATTCCAAAAGATTTTTCAACCGTAAAGGTAAAGTGTACCAATTAATTCAAAATAAATCAAATCAGTGGCTCTGACATGTCGGCTCGGATATTCGGACAAAGATCCGAAAAGCTGTTATAGTGTAAAACAGCACGATCACACTTGATTGGTGAGAAAGTGATAAGTTACCAGTCTTTTATTTAGAATTAATTTGCAAAAATCAAAAAAATCTAAAGAAAAGAAAATTTGTGTATTTATATTTGTCCTGTTTTACTTTGTCCAGGACAAATGCGGCACATCTCAAAGCTCAAGCCGTGGAGCTTGTTTGAAGTCCTCCTAGATAAGTACGAGTGGCCACGGGTGGAAGCGGCCAAGTTCAGCTCGTTCCTACTGACAATGTTGGAACCACTACCAGAGAAACGAGCAACAGCTGCCCAGTGTCTGAAACACCCCTGGATTGACTCCTAGACACACTGTCTGAGTGGAGTTTGTTCAGTACGCCGTGGACATGCTCTCTGTTCAGGAGCAGACGGACACATTGACCATGACATATGACTCCGTCAGCTGGGCAGTCAGCAGCTGGTATCATGTTTCATAAATACTTATTAGCTTGACTAAGAGCCATTTCCAAGGCTCAGTCTTTTAGTCTCACATATGATACAGGCACAACAATTAGCAAACAGGAGTTTTATCTTACTGTAAAAGTGCCTTCAACAGCATGATGCCTTTATTTTCCAGTAGTTATTTCCAAGACAGGTAAGTCACAAACTTGACTGGTGCTGACTATGACACCGGGATGCAGCACGTCACTCTGAAGCATGAGGAGGAAAACGACAACTTCCACACTGTGATCAGATAAAGAGAGTTTCCTCTAGCATAGACCAGTTTTCCTTCACATTCACAACAACAAGACATAATTACAAAAAGTGGTACTGCTTTAACTGTGTTGCCTGGAAGCAACATTGTGCAGAAATGGAAACAAACGAATCAGAACCTCGCGATGAAATAAAATAAAATGAATGTTTCCATAAAATCCTAATGTAATGTAATATAATAATGTTGTATATAAACATAACAACACAGATTTAGGGACGATGTATTTATCACTTAGGTGCTAAGCCATATAACTCATTTGTTGTATTTCCAAACAGCACATTATACATAAAGTGCATTTTGTGACAAAAACCTCATATTGATTACATGTTATTGGAAACTGTAGAAAAATTCAAACGAGACTTTGAATTCTGAACTATTCGTCAATATTTGCTTTTAAACATCTGCGCCTAATTGATAGTAGTGGTTGCAACTGCACCGAGAGCTGACACTAATAAAACAATGAACGCTAAGCAGGGATTATTCTCTTTCTTTTGAAATCCGTGAGAGAGAGAGAGAGTGTGTGTGTGTGTGTGTGTGTGAGACCGTGGAGATTTTGCTTGTTATACATTCCCTGCATGCTCGCATTCAGCTGAGCTCTGAGAGGGGGATGGAAGGAAGAGTGGAGGGAGGAGTTAGACTCACGTAAATGCAGGCATATGTTCTCAAAACTCAACAGATTCTCTTGAGCTTGCTGGAGGAGGTGAGAAGAGCACAGGGAGTCGTGCATGCCCACACATGTAAGTCTGATTTTCTGTTAGAACATAGTCAGGCGTTGCAGGAATGTATGAGTATTTGTACCTGACAAGTGTTTGTTCCTATGCTGCACAAGGGCGAACACTGCTCATTTTAAATCCTGTTTTTGACTGAAGAGTGTGTGCGCTTCTATCATTTTTCACAACCAGCTATATATTAGGTTTTAAATGATCTGGTGTGTGTGTGTGTATGTATGTCGTTCTATCAGCTAAGAACTTTTTATTCAGCGATTTCCATAGAGACTGAACTCACTTACCGAGCACACGGTGTGTAAACGGATGTTGCGCAATCATGTCCCTACACAATCATACCACAAACGATGCAAATGAAATGAAGCACCAAGATTTTTCTGCGTCATTGTTTTATGATTGCGTTTAGAGATGTTAGGATAAAGCTAAAGTAAAGGTCAAAGTCCCAGTGCTCTACCTTTTGTGACACAGCTCTTAACCCCCACACAGTTGCCATGCAACTCAAACCCCAAATCAAAAGGAATTACCTCAACCACAGTTGCATTATTAGTACAATGTAGAGTCGTTTCCAGCCATGTCTTTCACTGCTTTCGAACAGAAGGAGCCTTCGTTTAGGATTCTGAGTGTGTTTTTTCTCCTTCTTTTTGCCTTCTCTCCATTTTTGCTGCGCTTCAGACACCTAAACAACCGCACTGCCTCTAAAAGTGGGAAAGCTGCACAATATATATGATGCTTTTTGCAGGTGATATGAAAAGATATTGCACAGTGAGGTGTGTGTGTGTGTGTGTGTGTGTGTGTGTGTAAAAGCTTTGCAGCTGCAGCAGCTGATATTGGAAACAGGAGCAGTGACACTATTGCACACTGCATAGTAAACACCCATCTCATTAGTATGACACAAAGGAAGAGGTAGAGTGAGGGGAGAGGGAGCTTTCATTTATCTCATGCAGATGTGCCCTTACTTCACTGTGTGTGTGTTGTATCCCTGCCTTATTCCATGATGCAGCCCAGTATCAGCAGACTTGATAATGTCTATGCTTTGTGTTGGTTGCAGGATGTGGCTGACTCTTTTTTACAGTTGCGCCGGTGGAGCAGCTCTTCTGTATGCCCTGTACAGATGGGTGATCCCCGCCACTGTGCAGTATCATGGAGGATTGGCGCTGATTTGGCATGATTTCATTGTGGAGCGGCTCATAAACATGCTGACCCGGTCCTCTCGTCCACAGGTGTGCCCCAACTATCTAATACTCACCTCCTACAAAACAAACCTACACAATAATGACCAGATTGATGTAATGTAGTCTGACTGAGGGCAATGATGAGATTAGAGCTGGCAGAGGGCATGGGAAAGAGAGGCGTGCCCACATACACATAAACGTAAATGACACCAAGGTGCATGTGCATATTTGAATAAGCATAACATGCTCTAATATAAATTACATTTGACAAGACACAGAGTTCACAGCAGACAGTAGTATGACACAGTGGTGCTTTGAATTAAAGGGTAAAGTCAGTGACAGTGCTAACATCCTCATGTCAGGTTGAAGTGACGGAAAGGCTATTGGTATGCTAACATTCAACACAAATCACTAATGGGACATAGTTTGTGATTAGGAACCAGAGCTTTTTGTTGATGGTAGGGCTAGATGAGAAGTCAGTTGATAAAATGTCAGTGAATTAAGTCATTTTCATTAATATAGCTCCAAATTACAACAAAAATTATCTTTACATAATAAGGTCAAGACCATACAGAAAGATGGAAAACCCAATAACCCGCTCTTGAGCGCACTGGGTGACAGGGGGGGTGCTGAGAAAAAACTTTAAAGAAACCTCCAACAGAACCTCAGGGTGATGAGTAATCTCATCAGCAGGACTTCAGGCACATACACGAAGTTTAAGTTTGGATTGAAAACAGACAGAATATCTGATTTCTATCTCTCCCAGCTGTCCTCGGGCGAGAGGCGGGGTACACCCCGGACAGAAGAGTTAAGATTAGCTGATCATATTGTGCTGACTGTGTTGAGCAAAGACCAGGATTTCAGTTGCAAAGTTAAGATTGTGAAGATAAGAGAAGTTAAAGTTGTGAAGATAAGAGAGGTTAGGGTTGATGGACCAGTATGTCGTGTGGTAACTGCATTTCCACTACTGCTATAGGGACAAGTTGGAGCCCGTTATTAGCATTCCTCCTCTGAGGATCATGAATGTGTGTTGGCTATTACATTTCATAGAAATCTCTATTCAGTATTTCAATCTGGGCCAAAGTGAGATCACGCAATGCCACCTCTGCTAGTATGATAAATATAAAATATATATTTTCTTCAGTACAATTTGAGGTTTAGAAATGTTGCTCCACAATGAAGACAGTGGTAAACTTACCTAACTTTGATTATCATCAGTCACCTGAGTCAGAAGCAGGTCAGAAATCATTCTAACATGAAGCAACAGATCTTTCCAGGTTTCCATTACCTGCTGCTTATCGTTTAACTTTTAACATACTGACAGGTAAACTAATCTCTTCTCATAAAAATGACTTTTCTAGCATTACAGCACCAATAAAAGCAACACAATTACTAAAAACGTTCAGTTTTCGCATATAATGACTGTGGTGAAAGCTGATTGGACTAAAACTGTTGATAACACTGTGTGTTTAGCAAGGTCATCCAACTCAGGTGCTGAGGGGCATAATTTTCCCACAATAACATGTGCAACAAAACTAACCGTGAAGGAGCGAGTAAACGTCCTTCACATACATTCAAACATATTTAAACAATTTACCTCTGGCATTAATAAAGTTTTATGAATCTTGATTTACAGCTTTGCTCACAAAAGTAGTAACGTTGTTATGTTTAATTAGTGACTGACCTATGACTTACTTAACAACTGTGTGTAGATATGTGTCCAATGTCAGCGCGGCCATCACCTCATTGGCAACAAGTGTGTGGATCGATGTGGCGTTACACATATTTGCAAACCTCTCATTGAGCCTGTTGGTCAACATACAATATCTCCAGCACATCAGCACACAGATCTATTGGAATATGTGTGACAGATCACCATGAGTCTGTGAAGGCAGTGTGCAGCTTCCAGCCTTTTCAGAAAGGAACTCGTGTAATAACCTTTTCTCCAGAAGCTCTTTGATTTGTCCACACTCGTCATCTTTTTGTCCTGAATGCTGTGTTTAATTATCTCCACCTTCGTAGTGGTGTTCAGTTGAACACCATCTCTCTTACAGAGAGAAAACTTACTGGTGAAAGTATAACATCAACTACTAATCTCAATAAGCAAAAGCACATAATAAAAGATGTGCTGTTTTTCCTCCCTTCAGCGACTTCTGCGTGCAGTACAGGAGAACGCCACTAGAGGAGACCCTCGCAGTGTGGTCAGAGCCATCGACCAGTTCTGCAGGCACAAGGAGTGGGCCATGAATGTTGGGGATGAGAAAGGTGCAGATGTTTTTTTTTTTTGCTGTGTTAAATTATTCATTCGGTTATTTTTCGACCCATCTATATGACTTCTTCTGTTTCTGTCTTTCTATGAATACAGGCTGCATTCTTGACTCTGTGGTGTCTGAAATAAACCCATCCACTGTGTTGGAGCTGGGAACCTACTGTGGCTACTCCACGGTGCGGATCGCCAGTCTGCTCCCCCCCCACTCCAAGCTCATCACTCTTGAATTTAACCCAGACTTTGCTGCGATTGCTCGTCAGGTTATTGCTTGGGCAGGACTGCAGCACAAAGTAAAGTCTAACGTCTTTTCACCAGGTTAAACTGAAATGAATGACAGGGTGCAGACACGTCCGTGTGTTTCCTGTTTTCTCAGGTCCAGTTAGTTGAAGGACCGTCTGGTGACTGGATTCCCAAAATAAAGGAGCAGTTTGGGATTAAAACATTTGATTTGGTTTTTCTGGATCACTGGAAGGATCGCTACCTTCCCGACACAAAACTAATGGAGGCAAGTTGGTTATGCTCGTTTCATATGTGTATCACACTCTTGGCTTTTCTACTTTTCTCACTTTGAACATTTCTTTAACCTATCAGGAGTGTGGCCTCCTCAGGAAAGGCAGTGTCCTGCTGGCAGACAATGTCATCTGTCCTGGAACCCCTGACTACTTGGAGTATGTCCGCAACAGCCCGCGATACAAGAGCCAGTACTTCAAATCTCACTTGGAGTACACCAAAGCAGAGGACGGTTTGGAGAAGTCTGTCTTCTTAGGCTAGTTTTTCGTAAAACAAGAAGTTCACAGCGTTTTTTAATGAGTACTAACAAACCTCAGACATGTAATAAAAAAAAAGTGTTACACCTGTTTTTCTAATAGAGTCTGTCAGCTTGAAATTAAATGGAATTAAGGGGAAAAATGTGATGTTGTGTGCTTTTTGTCTGCACTCATGGCACTCTCCATATTCATACAGCCGGAAGGCAGCAGTGATACTATGTGAAACAGGCATCAAATTGAGAGACGATGAGCTGCAAACTGATCTGGGGGCTGTTCTTCCACGAGCATCAGCTCTGATCAATAATAAATCTAATCCAGCTGCATTCCGCGGTGCACAAACCTGCTTCGCGTTTCTGATGTTCTCCACCAGGGTGTTGACAGGCAGGTGTGTGAAAGAGCGTGTGCTGAATGTGTGTGTGTGTGTGTGTGTGAGAGAGAGAGAGGGCGAGCAGGACTCCAACTGCTGCTCGTATAATCTCTCAGAGTGACGGAGGTCCATCATACGAGGGGGATGGGGTTCAACCATTTGGTTCAGTTCTATGAAAAAAAGGGCTAGTCCACCTCGTGCTTTCTTCACAGACGCCTGCATGATAATCCCAATCTGTGACCATTAGTGCGCTGAGAGGACGAGCGCGGAGAGGGTTCAACAGACAGAAAGAGAGCGAGAGCGAGCGAGAGTGAGTGAGTGAGTGAGTGAGGGTGGGGGGTGAAGGGGAGCTGCGTGGACAGAGATGCACACAGGAAAAAGAAAGAGAGAGAGAGAGAGAGAGCTTTTAAGGGATTTGTCAGTGATTTGTGGAATCTCGCTGCTGTAGTGTTGCACTTTTTCTCCACTTTCCTCCTGGATCCTGCCATGATACTGTCCCCTAAAGCTTCGAACGTCTGCGTTTTCATTTTGTCTTTATAGATCACTGCTACATGCTTTTTTTCCCCAGCCATTGTTTTGAGTGTGTTCTGGTTATTTTTGAGAGTGCACAGCGGCTGTCTGAGATGATAGAGGATTTACTTTTGGTGAAAAGCAAAGAGCCTTGCCTCTAGGTATATAATCACATTTTTGGAACATGGATGGAGGCCTGTGTGGAAGAGCTGGCGTGATGGATGAATTTAAGAGTGTTTGATGAAGCATGGGCAGGTAGGCAGCGTGTTTACATGAAGGAATTTCTCTTCTTGGATGTCACTGTAAAATGTTTTTTAGTTGAACACTCGACTGAAATTCTTACTCTTTCAAATAATTTCCATGAATTTTTTGTTGTGCGTTGCAGATAAATATAAATAGGTGATAATTATGGAAACACAAGGTAAGATAAAAAAAGTAAATGTGTATGGTTGAAAACAGTAATTTATGTTTAATCCACATCATAATAATAAATGTTAGCAAAGGTAATAATTACACTTCTGCCAGCCTGACTTCATCTGCTGGGACTGTTTGTTTCTGTGGATTTTGTCAGTGATCTTTAGGCAGATAAAATTAACCTGCTCCAACTTTTGAAGCATGAAGTGCAACGAAGGTTCAGTTTTTCGTTTTGCAAAATTTATAATGTTTTTCCATCATCGGCTTTTAACTCTTCATGATAAAAGCTTCCAATATTCACTCTGTGTCGTCCTGCGTGCTGCCTAAAAGGCTCCCTTCAGCTGCAGATTTGTTTCTGCTGTGTATATACATACTGTAGGTTTTAGGTGCTCTTTCCTTATGTTTTCTTGCAGCTAATTTAAAGCACCATAGCAACATATGTCAGACTACAGGTGCAGTTTAACAATAAATCTTGTGGTCCCAGCATCAGTGCACCTTTTAGCATTGATTTCATTGTCTTCACAGACCCACTGCCGGGCTACAGTTACATTCGCATGTTGTGCTTAGAAGCAGCGTTCAACCCTGACCCCACCCCCCACCACCACAAAAAGAAGGAGAAAAAAAAAGGTTGTTAGATGCATGGTCTCTTTTCTCAACAGATGTCAAACGTGTCAGACATCTTCTTCTCAAGAAAAAGAGACGCTATGGAAAATAAACAGAATTTGAATTAGATGAAAGCTGAACCTAAAGCTCCCTCTCTGACTGTCTCCAGGTGTCAAAGGTAGAAGAAGTGGCCCGGTGCTGTCAGTACCTCTGCTCGTCATCATCATGACCTCAGAGGTGCACTCATCCCATCAGTGCTGCTGGTTTGGTTCCAAACCTGGATACAGGACATGGTTAAGACTGCTGTGGGTTCTGCTTGTGGGTATGAGCCCGGGCTCGTTGGCCCAGCAGGGCACCCAGCCTCAGTCCATAAAAATCGAGGGTGACATCACCCTGGGTGGGTTGTTCCCGGTGCACTCCAGAGGGCCCGCTGGGATACCCTGTGGCGAGATCAAGAGGGAAAAGGGAATCCATCGACTGGAGGCCATGCTGTACGCTTTGGACCAGATCAACAGTGACCCGGACCTGCTGCCCAACATCACTCTGGGGGCTCGGATCCTGGACACGTGCTCCAGAGACACCTACGCTTTGGAGCAGTCGCTCACTTTTGTCCAGGCCCTCATTCAAAAGGACAATTCAGATGTGCGCTGCTCAAATGGGGAACCTCCCATCATCCCCAAACCTGAGAGGGTGGTCGGAGTGATCGGGGCGTCTGGCAGCTCGGTGTCCATCATGGTGGCCAACGTGCTTAGACTGTTTGCGGTAAGATTTTTTTTACATTAAGCTCTATTTATAAGAGAGCAAATATATTTTAACGGTTTCCAACCTGAGGATCAGGATCTCTTAGTAATCTGCCAATGAAATCTCAGATTCTCTCCACTCCTGTTCCACTTCCTGTTGTCTTGCACAAAATAAAAAAAAGGCATTAAACTTCATAAATTAAGGGGTCAAAACTAAAAAGTTTAAGAAAGCCCCAGTCCCCACATTAAAGAATGACATTGAAACAATGCCAAAAAGTGCCCAAAACTACAAACTTACATCCCACATGCCATAACTTTAAATTAAGTCATTTCGAGCAATGATGAATTTGAATTAATTTGCGTGTCGATGACAGCTACGCTTCACAGGACTGTGATTCCATTGTCATTGGTGGCCTCTGCAGACTAATCTAAACCTTTGGTAATTGATTACAACTCCGGCAGCTATGACGGGACACTGTAAATCCCACATTACGTCCTATTATGTTATCACGGACTTACTGACAAAGTCCTTTTCCACTTGCCTGGATGCTACTTATTGCAGCATCCCTAATACTTAGGATGCTGAGATCCGAGAAGGAGCAGCTTGCATACAGGGCAGATGTTAACTACAGAATTATAGATCCCAACCTCCACTAAGCCCCTCTCAACAGCTCAGGACCCCGGGCTGAAAATAGAGTATGAGGGCGGCGAGATGACATTGGTTCTAGGATAACAGCAACTTGTAGCCAGTGTGGAGTAGATTTAGCTAAATGGCGCGTTTCCTCTTACGGCCCATATGTGCTGATTTCCGGTGTGCCTTTTCTGTACAAAGCCTTAATGAAAGAAGAAATGAAATGAAACAGACCTTGAGATGAGTTATTCAATAAATAACTCGGCAGAAAACCAATCAAGCTTCGTCAGGAAAACATTGCTTTTTAATATTTTTTTAGTAATGATAATCATGATTATCTGAGTGGGCAGTTAAATGTTATATTACTGAGTAATTAAGTCTGGTGAGTTTTTAAATCAGCTCCACCCACAGACCTATTTCATACTTCAAATAAACTATTTTTGTATTTTATTGGACTGTTGTTTCACAGCTAAACTGCCGTACATGAGCATCTCCTTGGCCTAAAGTGCAGTAATAAACATTTCTCGCTGATTTTCTGATTGCCAAGAGCTTTCAGCACTGCTAGTCTGTAACGAGATACTTGTGTTACTGATACCGCTCATTGATTTTAGAAAGTGAATTGTTCCACATGCTTTTATGGGATTAATTTGAAGAGGATTATCTGTTGTCTTGTTCATGGTGAATATGCAAGCATATGATTTGCTCTGGGAACACTGAGGACTCTTAGGGACATTCTTGTCACTCGCTGAACTTGGATGCAGAATTTAGATCAGGAGAAAGTTTCGCCCTGGTTTAAAATGTGTAACTGTTAGAAATATGTAATAATAACATGTAACGTGTCCAGGACGCTTGAGCTCGGTGGGGTTAACACAGAGCAATTTAAGCTGCATGTGGCCATCAGAATTAAATATATTGTATGGTTTACAGCTGAGAAATGCTAACCTTTTCTAGTCTCTTGATCTCTTTCTCTCCCTCTGTGCTTAACATAATTTGACTAAAACCTTTATAATCCTCCCAGATAATCTGTGAAATGGTTCTCTCGCCCCTCTCTCCTTCTCCCTTCACTACCCCTTGTGTCTACCTTTCTCTCCTCGTCCCCTTCAGAGGGCCCAGTGTTAAGCCATGCTCTGGGAGCGACATTAGCCGGGTTAGCAGGGTCAGAGTTGGACTGTTGACGTGAACTGTGTCATTAAAGTTGTAGCACACCATTAAATTCATCTCTCCATCCATTTTTTTCAAACAAATGCTTTTACAGCTGTGGTTTCTACCATCTGTACTTCACTGTGACGTCTGCTCTATCGTCAGCAGGAACCAGCTCTGAAGTTGCCTCAGTTCTGAGAATTACTGAGCACACAGGCTGTTCAAGAGATAAACCCTCTGCATGATGATTTGCATGCACCACAACTTGTCAGCATTAATGTAGAAGGCCTTGGTTTAGACACTCTTAAGGTTTTGTCTGTGAGTAAGTGATGCGTCATGCTCTGGCACGGTTCACTGCATCGTCTTGTCATTCTTTTTACCTTTAGATTCACCATTGGCCTAATGATCAGCATTGCTCATGTTTTCCACTTGACCTCACTCTATCGTCACCACTGACCCATCTGTGTGTCTCAGATCCCCCAGATCAGCTATGCCTCCACTGCCCCGGAGCTGAGTGACAACAGCCGCTACGAGTTCTTCTCCCGTGTGGTGCCTCCTGACTCCTACCAGGCCCAAGCCATGGTGGACATCGTCAAAGCCATGGGCTGGAACTATGTCTCCACTCTGGCCTCTGAGGGCAACTATGGGGAGAGTGGAGTTGACGCCTTTATTCAGATATCCAGAGAAGCAGGTTGCGTGTCTGGCTGTACAAATGTGAATCCCATGCTCCAACAATAACAGATTACTCATTCACCTTGTGTTGGCTCCACTCATTAAAAAACTAAAATAGGACAGAAAAATCCTTTAATACCTAAAGACTAGCGGGGCAAATAGAGGTCACCACCTTATATGGGTTTAAAAGGCTCAAATGCTGTTAAGTTAAGGTTCAGCTTTCACATGATAAAAACTCATACACATACTGTACATTAATGGCTGACGGTGCTGGCTGGTTCACAAACATGTTCCTGGGTAAAGAGATGTACATTTCCCAGTATAACTCCCAAAAACCAGCAGCACCACTATGTCAACATTTCTACAGTGTTTTTGGCCTTTTCATGCAAATGTGATGTCTGCATTAGCCTCTGTTATACTTTATGTTTAGCGCTAATTAGCAACATGTTAGCACACACTGAAAATAGTCCACGTTACACCTGCTAGAAAAGATGGTAGCATGGCTGCACACCTTTAATCTTTATTGATTTTCTGTTATTAGAATTGTCTTTTATATTTGTCAGATTCCTTGATCAAAAAAGTACATCTGTAACAACAAAAAAAGAAAAACTGTTTCTCAAATATTCAAGTAGCGCAAATGTTGCATAAAAGCGTCAGCCGAAACAAGTCAGCAGGTAAAAGCAAAAAAGGTCTACTGTGCTAAAAAAAGGAATGAAGGAACAACAATCAAAAAGATCACACAGAATGAACACACAACAGATGTTTAGAGACATATGCTGCCATGAATGCAATGTATTTTAATAGGTGGTCGCTGGATATTTTAACTGAACGATGCCAGGCCTCATTCTGGACTTCATTCTGCAATGCCCCGGCTTCGTAGACACCTGTGCTTGACAGGCCTGCCTGCAGTCCAAATCTGCCTCCGATCACACAGAAAAGAGTGACCCCAGACTGAGGGCAGAACAAGCCTAATATCTAGCAAACATATTTTAATGAACACTTAGTATACACAGTTTCCAAATGAATAAAAGGTGTAATTAAATGGACAAGCTGTGTAACACAGTGGTAAACATGTCTGTGTTTCTGAGTGTGATGCAGACATCAAACTCTAAATATGCTTGTGTTTACAAAATGTTATTTTTATTGCATTGTTTTTTGCAAAGTCCCAACGTTTCTCAAAATAGGGATGTTGGTACTTTGTCAATTTGTGTGATATCACTATGTGTTAAATTATCCTTTCATTCACAGCATGCTTTCCAGTTATCTCGATGATTATCACTTTATACATATTTAGATTTTTGTGCAGCGAAAGGAGGAAAGAAGTTACGCAGTGAGTCATGCAAATGTGTTTCCAATGTCTGTGACACAGGAGGACTGTGTATCGCACAGTCCATAAAGATTCCCAGAGAACCCAGGCCGGGGGAGTTTGATAAAATCGTTAAAAGACTGATGGAGACCTCTAACGCTCGAGGAGTCATCATCTTTGCCAATGAGGATGATATCAAGTGAGTCAAGCTGCTAGACAAAGAAAATCTCCCTTATTTTTGTTAGCTGGCCCATTTTGTAGTGTCTTGTTCGATGATCACACCCTATTAGAAAGTTTCTCACATATATAATGTGCAATCTGTCCTCTTTCAGACGGGTGTTGCAGGCTGCCAAAAAAGCCAACCTGACAGGCCACTTTCTGTTTGTTGGCTCCGATAGTTGGGGCGCAAAAAACTCACCGATAGAAGACCAGGAGGAAGTGGCTGAGGGAGCCGTCACCATCCTCCCAAAAAGAGCCTCTATTGATGGTAGGACAAATGTATTAAATCTGAATATTCTATCTAACTCAAACCAGCTGGAGGCAACATGAATATCTACACTAGTCAGTGATACGTGACACTGATGGATGAGTCTAATACCAATGTAACAAATAAATAAAACAAATTACTTAGAAGACTGAACCCTGATGGTGCTTTAATCAAAGAGGCGTAGTCATATGTCTCTTTACAAAATGTCTATACATTTATTCTCTTTTAGCACAACCTAATAATTTGTCAGTGCTGTATTTGAATGCACGAAACATAAATGAACTCTGGTTTGCTGTGGGTGAAATGGTTCAGGGTTCGACCACTACTTCACTTCGAGGTCTCTGGAAAACAACAGAAGAAACATCTGGTTTGCAGAGTTCTGGGAAGACGACTTTAAGTGCAAATTAACTCGCCCTGGTGTGAAATACGAATCGGGAAGAAGAAAATGTACAGGTAGGAGAGTTTAACACACGGGGGAGTTCCTGAACAGTTTAGTCTCGTCGTTATCACCTTTGTCTTCGTCTTTCAGGTGAAGAAAGGATCAGTCGTGACTCACAGTATGAACAGGAGGGCAAGGTGCAGTTTGTGATTGATGCGGTGTATGCCATGGCCCATGCCCTGCACAGCATGCACCTGGACCTGTGTCCAGGGTTCATGGGTGTCTGTGACAAGATGGACCCCGTTGAAGGACGGATGCTCCTCCAATACATTCGCTCTGTCAGCTTCAACGGTGAGCTTTTTCACCTCTCGCTTTTCAGCGTGTTAGTATAAAAAACGTCTTTGCTTGTATTTGACAGGAGCAAAGGAAGATTTGTGTTGTGTTTCCATGGCTCTGCTAGTAAATAAAAAAAAACACACAGAGAAAAGAAAGGGCCAGCTCGACGATGGGAGCGATGTTCCTGCTGGTGTACAGTACCTAGCTACAGAACACAGAACACTTCAAAGCGCATCCTCTCCCTAGGGCGACCTCCTCGCTCTCGCCTGTACACAACGCTCCTGCTTTTCATCCTCGTCTTTCATAAAAAAGCCACAGTTTAGAAAATGGAAAATGTGTAGTATAAAAGCATCCTATTTACTGCTCTCCTCTTGGAGGATGACCTTGGCTTGTATGGAAAATGTTCCGATTGAGTGCCTGAAGGGACCTGAGAGAAACATTTAATCATGTTAAGGCAATAGAGCAGAGTGCATTGAAAGACTGGACGCATGGAGGAGAGCCTTCACTAAAGAGCATCCTGCACTCAGCTTTCACATGACTTCACAAGGCCGAGGGAAGCTAAACACAAGCTGTATTCAACGGCGTGGGTGTTTTCTCTGCCACTGAAGATGGGAGTGCATGTCTCCAGTTTGCCTCATCTGGCTTACATTCTTTTGCTTTTTTGAAGGTGTGCAGGTCATTAAAACTCTAAGTCTCTCCGTCAAACAGGCAGTGCGGGAACTGGAGTTATGTTCAATGAGAATGGAGACGCTCCTGGTCGGTACGACATCTTCCAGTACCAACTCTCCAATGTCAGCAACCCTGGCTACAAGGTTATAGGGCAATGGACGAATCATCTACGGCTCAATGTAAATACAGTTGCTTTTGGTCTGTTTGTGTACAACTGAACATTCACTCTCACATAATAAATTATTCACAAATCAGTTACCTTATCCTTCACAGTAAATATGATGTTAACACACAACACAATTGTGGAGCTTTGCAGGTGCCAGCAGGCAGATTTTCTTAAGTAAGCATAGTGCTTCCATCTTTTTAAGCTAAGTTTAAGCTAAGCATACACTAACTCTACATACATACATACTCATACACGAACGTATTCTTTCACTATTCTGCTATAGTATACTACTCCCATTGAAGAAAGACCATCTTTGTTTGTGCATTCACCACAGGCAGAGGAGATGCAGTGGACGGGTGGGGACCTCAAGATCCCTGAGTCCGTGTGCAGCTTTCCCTGCGAGTCTGGTGAGAGGAAAAAGATGGTGAAAGGTGTTCCCTGCTGCTGGCACTGTGAGCTCTGCGATGGCTACCAGTACCTGCTGGACGAGTTCACTTGTGACATGTGCCCCTTCGACACGAGGCCCTTAAAGAACCGCACAGGCTGCCGGCCCACGCCCATTATCAAGCTAGAGTGGAGCTCTCCTTGGGCCATCATCCCCGTCTTCCTGGCCATCCTGGGCATCCTGGCCACCACTGGAGTCATCGTCACCTTTGTTCGCTTCAACGACACACCCATTGTCCGGGCCTCAGGCAGAGAGCTCAGCTATGTGTTGCTGGCGGGCATCTTCCTCATTTACCTCATCACCTTCCTCATGATAGCGGAGCCCAGCGTGGTTGTGTGCGCATTCCGCAGGCTGCTGTTGGGGCTCGGCATGTGCATCAGCTACTCCGCCATGCTCACCAAGACCAACCGGATCTACCGCATCTTCGAACAGGGCAAGAAGTCGGTCACCCCTCCTAAATTCATCAGCCCCACCTCCCAGCTAATTATCACCTTTATCCTCATCTCAGTGCAGGTAAGTTTGGGAATGCTTCTTTCACACACATCAATCCTTAACATCATTTCTCACACTTCTTTCTCTGCAGTTACTTGTGGTCTTCATCTGGTTTGGAGTGATTCCCCCTCACACTATCATCGACTACGAGGAGCAGAAGCCTCCCAACCCAGAGTTTGCTCGTGGAGTACTTAAGTGTGACATGTCTGACCTGTCCCTCATGCTATGTCTGAGCTACAGTATTGTACTGATGATTACATGCACCGTGTACGCAATCAAGAGCAGAGGTGTTCCTGAGACCTTCAATGAGGCCAAGCCCATTGGCTTCACCATGTACACCACGTGCATCATCTGGCTGGCCTTCGTGCCCATCTTCTTCGGCACAGCGCAATCCACTGAGAAGGTGGGGAACCCAACATTTTTACGGGCTGCACCAGTTTCATTTAGCAGTTATTCTCCAGAACGAATGTTGTGTGGATTCTAGAAATGCTTAGAAAATTATCACCATCAGTTCACAGTGCCAAGTGATTCTTTCAGGTTGCACCTTTTTGTCACACCAAGATGTCCAGAGTCAGTGAGTGTCATGTTCCAACAGATGCCAACGAACATTCTCTGGAATCACTAACCTGATAGAGTGTTTTTTTGCCATCACACAGCTCTGTACCACACTATTAGTTACTATACTAGTAAATAATCAATAGCACACACTAATAATAAGACAGCATGTGAATCCTCCAGATGTTTGAAGTGAAATCTGAGTTTTTTTTCACCCGTCATATCATATTTGCTTCCTGCTGTACTCTGAGGACATCTTGCCTCCACTGTACTCTTTACGCTGTTTTATTTAGATTGTGGTCTCGTACTTTCTGTCGTCACAAGGTAAGAGGCTGATGGGAGACTATTTGAAAACTAGGGATGCGCTTTGACTGATGGAGAGCCATATTATGAACCGGCCAAGCTGAAGCAATTACAGCCTGAGGTGCTTTCAAAGTCTTTTCACCTCCTCTGAAAGGAAATGATGCTGAATGAATTAAGAAAAATAAGGTTGGATGAACTGTGGAAGCAGAAAGGCCAGTTCACCCATCCAGCTCATAAATCATTACTTAGGTTAATCTCTAAATATAGATTCCAAACTTTTGAAAGAAACAGCGGCTGTTGTTCTCCTGTCATGTGTGGGCCACATTATTTACATATGAAACAACCACTCACTCATTCTGAGACAACCTGTGCTCGACCTTTGGAGCAGATAGTCAGTGAGAGGGAGGGAGGAAAAAGGCAAGGAAAGAAGAGACGTAGTATGTGCTGTATGCTGTATGTATATGAGCAAACGAGATACCAAGATATGCTGGTGCTGAGCATAGTGTGTGATTTATGACTTATTTATGCCACAAATATATCTTATTTATGGCACATGTGGGTTGATTTATTTATGGTCTGTACCGTTTGCTTGGATAATGACTTCATAATTTATTGGAGGCAAATCTGAGGAGAAGGCATTTCTCATATATATGGTTTGCTCGGCAATAGAGGGAAGAGCAGTGAGATAAGGTTTGATTAAAAACCACAAACAGAGCAATTTTGAGTTGTACTTGCAGAATCATAAGTGATAAGCAGTTATTTGGAGGGAAGTGTGTCTACACATAACTTATACTCTGACTCGCTGTGTGTTTTCTCACAGATGTTCATCCAGACCACCACCCTCACTGTATCCATGAGTTTGAGCGCCACCGTGTCTCTGGGAATGCTCTACATCCCCAAGGTTTATGTCATAATCTTCCACCCGGAGCAGAATGTGCAGAAGCGAAAACGCAGCTTCAAAGCCATTGTACAGGCAGCCACCGTGTCCACACACCTCTCCCAGAAGTCCAGTGAGAGACACAACGGGGAGTCCAAGGTTGAGTTGGACAGATCGCAGTGAAATGACACAAATTCGACTCTACGTTTGCATCACTGAACGTCACAAGCCCACTCCGAGATGGCTGATGATGCCAAAAATCACTGTGCAGTCTTGGCCTGGATTGTATCTTCTACAATTTTACTCAGAAACACCAGCAAAGACGCTATTTCGATTTCTCAAAGGTAATAAACCAGGACTGAAGCACAAAAATACCTGCTTCCCCTAATCTTTTAAGATCTTTAGCCCATTTTCACCTTTTATCCAAAGCGACTTACAAGGAGCTAGCGCTGGGTGTCTGGCTCAGGGACACACCAGGTAGGGGATGGACTAGGAATCAGACGGGATTCGAACCTGCGACCTTCTGCATCCCAGTCTGACGCCTAACCCATTGAGCTACCAGGCCGCTATCCTGAATGGACTGCAAACTAATGTAACATCATCAACATATTCTCCTGGATGAAGGTTGAAGCATGATAAGGAGATGTGTGTGGATCTTTTACATACAGTACCCAACTGAGGAAAAATGACCATTTATTGGCTCCAGAAGCACTGCATAGAGAGTGTTTTATGTGTAATTTGAAAAAAGGTTTGCATGGTTGAACTTTTCTTCCGACCCGAATGTAAGGAAGAAGTTTTTAAAATCCACCACTATGTCTTGCTACTGTCCCCTGGGAAGATAAGATTGACCACTAGTACAAGGCGTTTTAATTAATGTTCTGTATGCAGTCATCCAGGACAGGCTGGTGCTCACTGTGGAAGCATATTGGGGAAATGGTGTTCATCTTCTACCTGGTGCTGTGGGTTTTTTTTCACAATAAAAATTTCTCTGTGTTGTTAAAAACAAAATGATCAACCTGCAGGCTTGTTTGTACAGCACCACCACAAACCCGCACATATGGAAACCTTGTCAAAACAGCTGTATTTGATTTTAGGCCATGAAAGCCGCGTTCACAAAAATGTCATGTGGCATGAGGCAACACCCTTATTGGTCGCACATTTCTTTCTTACTTGTACAACTCAGGTTTTACTGAAGGTGTTTGGACTTGTGTTTTTCTTGATCATTACCTTCTGTACTGGTGCAGCCTTTGCAATACAAATGGATTCAGCTGTTACTTTACCGTGCGGTGCATATTTCTCTTTACATCACAGCAACACTGAGATTTGTGTCCTCACACTAGAAAACTAATGTTACTGCCCTCTGCAGGACAGCACCTCTCAGTGAAACGTTTGTGAATGAAGGCACAGTGAAGAGGAAACCGTTTGTCAACCCCACACAAAGTGTAATAAAAAATGTTGTTTATTATTTGAGTTGGTTTTAAGTCTGGCAGGACCAATAAAACAAACAAGAAAAACATCTACAGCATTTGCAAACATAGATGTTCATGGAGAATCGTTTTACGTTAATAGCGAATCATTTTTGTGTCTTTAAATTAAATCAATCACTGATAATCAATGGCATAATGTAGCAATGATATTTGAAGAGTCTGACCAGTACACACAACAACTACAAGACTAAGTTCTAAAGCAAAGACAACGGGCAAGACGATGTCGCCACACACACGTTTACAGCAACACAAATAGATCCACAAAAAAATGTACATAAGGTTTCGGAGATTTCACCAAAAGCTCAGCATCTGTTGAGAGAAGTCTGTTACTGCTTTTAAATAAAGTTTGGTACTGCGCAGCAGAACCACTTCCAGTCTGGTTCTTTGTGCTAACGAAGCAGAAGGACGTGATGTTTTACTCGAGGAAGCCGTCCAGAGTCAGGCAGGTTGGAACCTTTGATGGAGGCCGCGTCACCTTTTTCCTTTTAGCTTTCATCAGTGGGCGAATTTCGGATAAAGGAGACTGAAGCGCTTGGTTAAGAAAAGATGCAGTAAGATTTCCACTGTTATTTCCTGTGAAAGCCACATATAGAATAAAACAATTAGAGCCTGACAGTCTTAATGACTGATAATGACTTGGATTAAGAATCTCTGAGGGGACCTTAAATTAAGGTTGTTTTGTCAGCTATTATTTTATTATATTTTCAATCAGATGTTAAATTGGACTTACTTTAGGTCCAGAAACGGTAAGGTGAAAATAAAAACAAATCCCTTTAAAAACAACTCCCCCACCATTGACTAATTTAATGTCTATGTCTAGGTCTGGTGCTAAAAAGGATACAGGCTGGATGAATTTAGTTCGTCCTCCTAATCCATCATAACCAGTTCTTACCTGAAATGACAAGAGTTCCATTTAACCACACAATAAATGAAAATATGGCTTAAAATAAGCAGCAGAATATTATGTTGCACATACAACTCCAGGCTTCCTGTGAGGGTCCAGCATGCTACCAAAAGTCTTCTTTCTGAAGAGGAGGGAGTTCCTCAAAAAAGAATCTACAGCTCCATCCTCGTCTCGAGCCTGAGGTATGGAAAACACTTTCAATGACCTTTTATACCATATTTGAAAATGGGCCTTGGGAGAAGTGACTTTTACAAACCTACCTTTGTTGAAGCCAAACTTTTATCATTATGTTCGGATGTAGATGTTCTGAAAGTTAAGTATTACACAAACACATTTTAGTATGCAAACACACAACACAACACAAAGACTTGATTGTTAAAACTGCCCAAACTCAGCTTCCGCAACCTTCTTATAACAAGTCAACACACACAGATGGCGTAAATCTTACGCTGGAGGGTCAAAGCGCATCTTTTTGGATGGGACCTGTGTCGGTCTTTTGACCATATTGTCAGGCGTAGAGATGTCATAAGTCATGTTGAGGTCAATGTCTTCGCTCTCTGCAGGCTGATGGAGGCGCATCGGCTTCAGCTCCACTGGGGCCGGGCTGACAGGCAGGCAGAAAAACTGTGAATACATATTGCTTATGCTGTCATGAAATCATGTGCAAGCGTGAGGAGCTGTTACTCTCACACACACACACACACACACACACACACACACACACACACACCTTTCAAAGACGAGCCGGCTAAGTGCTTCATTTGTCCGCGTCGGCGTGCTCAGAGTCTTCTGAAGAATTTCCACTTTCTTTTTCAGACTCTGTGGAGAGACATGAGTGCAGGAATCACAACCATGTGCTGGTTTCTGTGTCTAATTTCTATTTCTTTTATCTGACTTACAGAGATTTCTTTGTCAGCACTGGTCACGTCGTTCTGGAGGGTCTTCATGTCTTCTTTGGACCGATTCACCTCCATAGTGGCTTTTTGTAACTAAAATAACGCCAACACACAGAAACACCACGGTTTAGGTTTTCACTTTCATGACTCAGTATGAATGGATGTTGATTTGTCACCAACATAAAGTTACCTTGTTATTTGAGGAGAGCACTTCTCTCTTTAGTTTCTCACACATGTCATTTGAAGACTTCAGGCTTCCTTTGAGATTATCATACTCTCTGTAAAAGAAAAAAAATGGCAAATGCAGAGTGAGTGATGGCAGATAAATTGTATTCTTTAAGAGATGAACCAAATATTGTAGCGAGAAAATGATCTGTCACGCAGGAGTATGTCCACATTTGTAAGTGGGGTCCTTACTTTTTAAGGGAGATGCAGTAGATGGAAAGCTGTTCCAGAGCGGCCGGACTGACACCCATATCTGTGATCATAGACTCCACCTCTGCTCTTTGACCCTGTAACAACAAGTCCAGGCTGGGAACATACAGACAGTGTCAGTGCACAGTACGAGTATGACACATTATACTGAGCAGAACAGAAAATATATCAATATTTACACAGTAGACTTGTTAATGCTGAATTCTTATGATATAGTTACTTAATTTATCTGAAATGTTTACATTTGCAGCACAATCAAAGTTGTGATGATTAGTTATTAGAATCGTGACAGTAGTTGTATGAATGTCAATACCTTTCAAAGGTTTTCATTTTGGTCCTGAGCCTGCGGACCTCGTCCTTGGCAGCCTGGACTTCATTGTGCTGTGTCTCCAGGTACGTCATCTGTTTCTGTCATGAATAATAAATAATAATAATCAGATTGTTACACAATTAGGAAGAACAGAAATATGACCACATGTGGCAGTAAGCAGCGTCCAAGCATATGGTTTTGTGTCTTTAACATTTATAAAGGAGGTGTGATGTTGCATTCAGAGTGTGTGTCGTCCATTGGACTTGCACCATATGTAGTACAGCTTTACTCTGTCATACAGCAAGGTTATAGGATCTGCAACTCAATTTCAATTGTATTAAACATATATCAGTTTTTAGAGTCATGTAGGAATGCAAATATCAAATGGGATGGACTTTGGACTATTGTTTGGAGTAGAGTATAATGTAAAGCAATATCACTGTAAAGACTTTTTTTGACAGATATACCAGTCAAAAGTTGGGACACATGCAGAAATGACTATGTTTTTGAAATAGAAGCCGAGTGTTTTAAGCCCATCAATTTAAACTGAAATACAGTGCAGACATTGTTAATATTAAATATTACTTGTATATAGAAACTGTCTTTTAAAGTAGTATTAACATAAACTTACAGAGGCCTATATTTATCAAACATTAGTATCATCTTCTAATGACACATTATGTTTCAAATAATAAAGGTTATTAAAATAAGGAGATTGCAGGGTTAAAATAGCTTTGTTAGGTCTTTTGGTTCAGACGTAATGTGCTAAATATAATAAAGTTTAAAAACTGTTAAGATAGCATAACCATAAGATCATATGACATGCCAGTTGTCGTCTACCTAAGGCTTCACTTTTAATGCTCAGACCACTTGCTGGATAATAGGACTTAGTAGTAGGGTCTAATAAAAATACAGCCAGCTTACTCTGAGAGCAGAACAGAGCATCTCCTTTTCCCTAATCTCTTTCCGCGTACTGTCCAAGTCCCTCTTCTGCTTGTCCACGGTGTCCTTTAAACTGTCCACCACCTTCTGCTTGTCCCGCCAGTCTCTCTCTAAAAATGTATCAATATAAATGGCAAACTACTTTTACACAACAACAATTATCATTTCACAAATTAGTTGCATTTAAAAATAAATAAATAAAATTAGTTGCATTTCTTACCTTTAGAGCTTAAAAGTGCCTTCACTCGATCAAGCTCGTTCTATAAAAAGGGGGAAACGCGTGGAACATAAAAATATATAGATCAGAGCATGTCTAGACAAGTAATGTCAAGAACCCCATCTGTGAGAAAAATCTCTTTTAAGCCTGGCTCATTTTCTGTTTTTCATATGAAACACTGACAGATGCTGCACGCTCTGTACCTGCAAGCTCTCGGGGTCAGTTGTGGCCTCCTCCTCTCCACCGATGTCGAAGAACAGTTTATTAATGATGTGTCTCGTGCTGACCTATGCACAGAGCACAGAAATAGGTTTGCGTTTCTCTTCTTTGTGCTTGGAAAGGTTTTGCCTAGGCTAGCAGTTTGTTTCTGTTTTGGATTCTTACCTGTTTCCTACACTGTGGACAGGTTTTTGTCGGGGCTGTCTGGAACCACTGAAGAAGACTGAGAAGACAGGTAAAGACTACATTTAACTCCCTAAAACGTTTCCGAAAGGTTGAGCTATTGATTCGAGTTTCTGATTACCATTCATAGTGAAACGTGTGTCCGCAGTGGATGGCAGCAACGTCTCTCGAGTGATCAAAGAAATCGGAGCAAATTGTACAATATGCTCGGATAGGCATCTTAATATCAGAATCACTCTATTATGAATGAGAGAATGCAGTAAAACACAAAACATCAGTTATATTATCTGTATACATATGTGTACTCTCTTGTGTATATAAATTATCCTGGCTTAAGCTGTAACGTCAATATTATTGTTAGCCAACATGTTTGCTTGTCGTTAGCTTTTAGCTAGCGCTACGCTAGTTGTATTAACCCTGAACAATAATGCAATCTCCATACTTACCAAATGAATTCGTTGTTACTGCACAGTCCTTTCTAACAAGACAAACCACCTATATCCTTGTCGATATGTCATTTTAACTCAGTAACGATGGTACTATCAGACAAAATCTCGCTTAATAACACAAACACAGTCGCCGCACCATCTCTGCGGTTTCCCCGCTGTACGTTCAAACGTATAAATCCCGCCCCTTATGCTGCGTTCACGCTCACCTCATACACGCAGGACAATTCCTCCCAACGTCAGTAAAGTAACGAATGTCGTCTTTTAGGTCGAGTACTTATGTCCAAATGCGGTTAAGTTAAAGACAAAAGGATCATTACCCATTTACTGTTTATCTATCCAAACTCACTGTACACTGTGCGTGTACAATTATGTGTGTTTGATATCCGAGGTACTATGAATGCAACATGATGATCGACATTAGATAACAGCCGTGGATATGTCGTAAAAACCCATATACATCTCTTAAAACATCGATAATAATAGAACAGGTGATATTATACAGCATTCCACATGGAGCTATCATATTAATTTAGAAACGGTTACAATTAGCTCTCCAATGTATTACTATTTTACCCAGATGATAGTGGCAGTCTTACTACTTCAGAGCTAGGACTTCATATCCCACAATTCCTACTTCCGGTACCAACCAATGCAAGTTGAGCAGCACGAAGAAGTAGCTACTTCTGACTCGTCCCTGCTAGTTAGCTGGCTTCAGTAAGTTTACAAGAGAGTTGTGGATTACTAAATCAAATGCGGCCATCTCTGCAAATGAAAGGTAATCGGTGGGAAATCATTTAACGAGTCATGAGACCTCTTTGTAAAAATCATGGCAGAGAAACCAATCGCAGCTAGCTGTGTTTACTGTTTATTAATATCTGCTAAAGTTAGCAGTCAAAATAGCCTTTGAAGTGTATGATGTCTGTAACTAAGAAGATAGATATAAGTTACATTAAGAAAGTGGGTTTAAACACAGGACAAGACTCTTACAAGAATATCCTAATTTGTTTCCTGATTTAGTTTCACTCCAGCCATTACATGTGGTGAGACGAAGGTTTAGCTTAGAAACATTTATGGAAATAAAACAAATGGTTAAAGTCAGACCATTACACTCATTTAGGTTGGATTGTAGCAATACCATAATAATAGTATATAATAACCAGGTTGATCTTAAATCATAGTGTCGGTTACAAAGCTCTTGACCTTTGATCTCATAGCTTTCTGTCTGTCTTTCCCTTCAGGTGTGTGTCCCTGCCAGCAAAAGCAGTGATGGACAGAGAAGCCCAAAGGGCGACTGCATCCTGGGAGAATGATACTTTGGCTCCTGTGGACCGCCTTCGCTTTGAGAGGGCGGATAGTCCTACACCAGGTCTTGTGGAGGGAACTGAACCAGGTGAGGCTCATTCAATTTGAAACTTTCTGCATTGTCAGTCAGAGAGATCTAAAGTGTAAGTTTAGGTTCATGTAAATCTTGACAGCTCGGGCAATGTTTGAGTGGTCTTTAGCTGCATCACCATGTGAATCCTAGCAGTTAATTTGTATCTATAGTGTTTTTGTTCCCATTAGTTCTCTCATACTGTGAATCGCAGGTAGAAAAAGGTGCTTTATAAAACATATATCTATTTCTGCACTGCATACACATCAAAGACACCAGGAAAAAGACCAGTTTTACATCTTTGAAAGCTGATTTTTGGAATGAGGAAGAAAATTCCTTGGTTACTGATAAGTGCTATCTAACATTAACTACCTGCTGATCTGGCACTGCATTCTCATCAGTGTTGCAAATCTGTTATCACAAATCGGCACATAATAAAACTAGTCCTAATTCCTGCCCATAACAGAGACTAATGCACAATACCACCTTCTGCCTCATCCACAAACTTCACAGCATGCAATGATTCAATTTACAATATACAAATTATTATTATT
Source organism: Microctenopoma stevenorrisi (assembly GCA_032270685.1). Classification (NCBI taxonomy): domain Eukaryota; kingdom Metazoa; phylum Chordata; class Actinopteri; order Anabantiformes; family Anabantidae; genus Microctenopoma; species Microctenopoma stevenorrisi. The sequence continues at coordinate 4,041,563 of JAUMTR010000022.1, read as the reverse complement.
AATATTATTAAGAAACGGTTTCCGTTTAGGCCAGACAGGCACAGTGCACGGTTAAATAGAGAATAACTGTTTTGAATTGGTTCAAAGTGTCTTACACTTTTCGATATTTACTTGTCTGGCAGCTCGCAATGATGACTGCAAATATGATATCAGCTCAAACTATATTTTGAAAGTAATACTACTTAATAATAGTATTTAGTGTTATTAACCATGAGAAAAGAGGGGTTCGGATCAGTGTATGCAAATGTGAACACAAAACGAGAATGACACTTTGAAGAAGTTGTGAGATGGCGTGAATATGCACATCCTGTTTCGTGTAAAAAAGTGCTGAGCATGTAATCTAATCATTTTTAATTTGCAGACCACTTTTTTGGTCATTTGAGGGCAATGTAGTTGTTTATTTTATATATATAACTTTATTTATACTATTTTTTAGTATTATATATTTGCACCTTAATGGATACTTGAGGAGCACCTGAATGCACCAGTATTTTGGGCTTTGCATGACTAGGCTATCATGACATCAGTGGCCTCTGTAAACTTAACTTGATTAAATCTGTCATTAGGAATACCTTGCTATGCCAATAGTACAAGAATGAAACACCAGCACATGCTTTCACAACAGCTGCTATCTTTGTCTGTGACATGAGAAATGATGCAACTTTGCCTGGATTCACTCTTCCCAATCTGGACATAAACAGAACATTTTTGTAGTGTTATCTAACACACTCAGACGTATCTAATTGTTCTCCTGCATTCTTCTACTCTAAATGAGATAAGCTGTGACCAGAGGCTGTACGTGTCCCTTACTGTGGTTCCTCTGAAAAGTGTCAGCATAGAATAGGCTTTATAGGCTGACACTGTTTTTGTCACTATTGTTTATGTTCATTTATAGATCTAAACAGTCATGTGCTTGTTCTGGGATGAGTAGCAACTGTCAGTAAACAACAAATTCCTTATGGGGAATGTTTTTTTTTCTTTAATCCTTTTATGCACAATAACAGGAACAGCGTAGCATAATATAAGCACACAAGAATCAACATCTGTATGATTTGCAAGCTCTTCAGCTGCTTTTTATTGGCAACAATGAGTAAAATCCAGACTGTGTTTTTTTGGTTAGACAGAAAGTATTGTTGGTTGTATGTCATGGAGCCAGGTTTACCCCTTGGTTCAGGTTCTGTTTTTGTTTCCACTACTCCCAGCCTGCTCTAGAGACATGTTCTGCAACATACACTGAAAATGATTGCAGAATATGTGTCCCTTTTCCTCTGTAAACTAAAGTAATCTAAAACTTCAAATATGACCATTTACAAAGTCACTGACATTTCCTACTGAGTCAGTGTTACATTTAAGGTTTTACACACAGTTTTAGTAAACCAATAATTTGAGTTTGTATGTGTCAGGAGAGTGATCTGTCATTTTCAATGTAAATGACTTTGGCCAAACGAAATCTGCTGTCCTTAAAAAACCCATCAGTCTAGACTTGTCTTGAGACAGATGTTTACTGTAGTCCAGTCAGGACAGAAGGTGCAGTGGAAGGCCCGAAGGTACATTTGTTCAAGAATACACCCGAGTAAAGAAACAGATGTGTCACTGCTGCTAAAAAAGAGAGAAACCAATGTACACAGACACTCTTTGTAGGAGTCTGAGTTTAGCTGACTCATGGGCAGAGTTAGACAATTCATTTTGATGTGAAGAAAAGGTTGCAATGCACTAATATGCACAAGCAGTGACTTTGAGTCCAGATCTGAACCCCTGGGAGCTGGTGTGAGCAATCCTGGGCTAAAGACGTTGGAAGCACTGCCCAACAGCAGCCCTCTGGGAAGTGCAGAAGGCCAGGGATGAAACTACTCAAGGCAGTTATTTCTACAAAGGGCAGTTTTTGATGAAACTAAAGTTTAATATGCACATTCAAGCATCATTCTGTGTTTAAATATGCTAAAAAAATTGTAAAAACAAAGACGTGTGCAGGTGTTACCGGTGATCGGAGAAAGGTAAAGCTGTCTCTTCTTCAGGATTAGCATGACAAGCATGAAAGCACACAACCACAAAAAGGGAACTGAAAAAACTCAATGGAAAAGCAAAACACCTTTACTCTGTAAGTCCAAGTCTTGGTTCAGTTCCTGCTGTCGATAAACTCTAGAGACATCATGTGGGTCTGTGTCATGTAGGTCTGTGGCACTTGTTTCTAATTGTTTTCAACCGTGTGATAAAGATATTGACGCTCACGAAAAGTGAGATTGTTGCAGTGTTTTCAAAACATACCTTTAGGATGAGGAGGTAATTATACAGTTAAAGGTCAAATGTATGTCTGTTTAATTCCACACAGCTCCTTCTTTGACCTTTCCTTCTCTGCACCGCGTCTCTCTTATGTCCCACTAAGAGGGTAGGCCAACAGATGCAAAACATGGTATAAAAACATCATCTGGAAGGTCTAATTCTTTTACATGTTACTTCCCACACCGACGCAGGTGCTGGTCAGAAGAGTGCCATGTTCATTCATGCACAGTCCTTCGAAGACCTGACTGCTTGTGCTGAGGACGAGGCTCAGAGGGAGGCTTTACTGGACCAATCCGAAGGCGAGTGTGCAGAGGAGCTGAAGGCCCTGAACGTTTCCACAGAGAACAAGTCTAAGGAGGAGGATGTGTCTAGTGAGGCATGGAGGAGCCACAGAAAACACGTGTTTGTTCTGAGCGAGGCTGGGAAACCAATCTACACCCGCTACGGCACAGAGGAGGCTCTGTCCAGCACCATGGGGGTGATGATGGCTCTCGTATCCTTCGTTGAGGCAGAGAAGAACATTATCCGCTCCATCCACGCAGGTCAGATTCTTATTGTATCTGATATGATTGAACACGAATGGGCCAAATGTGCAGTTTATGTGATCTGCTCACATGTTTTGTCTCAGATGGCTGTAAGGTGGTTTTCCTCACTAGGAGTCCTCTGGTCCTGGTCGGCGTGTCTCGGACCTGTCAGTCAGACAAGGAGCTGCTGCGGGAGCTGCAGTACATCTACTACCAGATTGTGAGCCTGCTCACCCTCACGCAGCTCAACCACATCTTCCAGCACAAACAGAACTATGACCTGCGTCGCCTGCTGGCTGGCTCTGAGTACCTCACTGACAACCTGCTGCATCGACTGGATCGAGACCCCGGCCTGCTGCTCAGCGCTGTCACCTGCCTGCCTCTGGCCAGCTCCGCCAGGGACGTGGTGTCTGCGAGCCTGCAGGCTGCCAAAGCGCAAAGCCTTGTGTTCTCCATTCTGCTGGCGGGCGACCGCCTCGTTACGCTGGTGAGGAAAAAGGACCAGTTCCTGCACCACATTGACTTGCACTTGGTCTTCAACCTCGTCGGCTCCTCCTCGTCCTTTCGGGAGGGCGAAGGCTGGACGCCCATCTGTCTACCAAAGTTCAACACTGCAGGATTTTTCCACGCTCACATTTCTTACCTGGAGCCAGCAAGCTCACTCTGCCTCATCCTGGTCTCAACTGACAGAGAAGACTTTTTTAACATGTCCAAGTGTAAGCAGCGATTCCTGGAGCGGCTGAATAAACGAAGCGCCTACCAGGCCCTGAAGGAGGCACTTAAATGCCCAAGTTATTCCGTGGCACAAGTCGGCATTCCAGAGCTCAGGCACTTTCTGTATAAATCAAAGAGCTCAGGGCTGTACACCAGGTGGGTCGGACGTCATCTGAGCTGTTTAATTATATCTAGACCAAACACATTTCTACTTTCTTTGACTTTATGATGTATGACTGCTTCTGTCGTCCAGTCCAGAGTTTCCTGTGGTGTATCAGTCTGACGAAGAGCAGGAAAGGCTGATGGGTTTGTACCAGGACCTTCACAGCCACTTGCATCACCCAACCAGACCTCTCCGTTCCTTCTACCGCTGCAGCACAAATGAAAACCTGCTGGCATGGGTGAGACAAGTGTATGAGGGCATTTCTCTATTTTTCTAGTATGTATAGTAATGTGTGTAATCACCTCTAATGTGTGTTCAAGTACATCAAAGCCGTTTTTAACTGAGCCGAACAAACTGCACATACTTCAAACAGTCGCAACCAGCATCGTGCTCCTCTTCCTTTCCTGCAGGTGACAAGCGGCTTTGAGCTCTACCTCTGCTTCAGTCCACTGGGGACCAAGGCCTTAGCGGTCGCTGCTGCCAACAAACTGATGAAGTGGATCAGAAAGGAGGAGGATCGCCTCTTCATCCTGAGTCCTCTCACATACTAAGCCCTCACTGCTGAAACACAAAGCATCACTGAACGCCAACTGACCTGGTGCCACTGGCTGGCACAGCTTTGAAAGAAGTAGTAAACACATACTGTCTTACTGTGCATTCCTTGCTTCTGGCTTCCCCTGGTCAAAATCAGTGATTTATATTAAATGCAGTAAAGTAAGTATATTAAAGCGGAATTTTAGCTGGCAACATTTTTATAACTTTTAATTTAGACGGTGACAGCCGATACAAGCAGCAGCCGCCGCCGCCGCAGCAGCAGCAGTCGTTGAATAGACATCTGTTGGCTCCTGACCTTTCATAAAGGACTGTATTACTGTAACAGAGAAATGCACGCTGTCGTAGATGCTACTAACTTAGTTCTTAATGAATACAAATTGAAACATAAAACTGGAAATTTATTAAGAATTTTCAACACATGTTTGCAACATGTACTGTTATTGTCACAAGTAATGTTTAAATGTTTAAATATCAATCTTTGAGTGACGATTAGAACATTTCCAAGTGCCATTTACTATACTGTGCATATCAATAACTAGAACACTCTCGTGTGGTTTGTATTTTTTTCTGCTTGTGTCTAATAACAGAGGTTACTTTTCTTAAAGTAATCCCCTGTAATTATGCCTTAACTAAGAGTCGTATTGCTTACAATTATAAATGAATGAATGTTCAGTATTAAAACAGCTTCTTCAGATTCTGCATCATGCTTGATTAAACTTGAACCTTTGCTTAAACTGCTATTAGTTTGCATACAGTCGTACTTGAATGCACAGAGCCTGTCTAGTGATATTTAGGAGAGAAAATAAAATCCTGTAGCTAAGTTACTAAGGCGTGGGCGTCATATTATTACGCAAAGTTAGTCTATGAAGACAACAGAATATGACTCAAACCGTGCATAATCACATTTCTTAAATTGCTCGATATTAGCACTTTGCGCTGCATTTGTTAGATATGTAATGTTAATATTTTCATATCCATCTGTAAAACTCTCAGAGCTCAGTTAAGATGTATGCAAAACAACAAAAAGGCATCGCTGGTAACAGTGAGATGAAAAATAGGCACAATGAACTCACAGCAACCAATAATACAACAAAAGGTGCAAAACGGTGCCACAGAGGAGAAAAGTGACCTCAGTGAAAGGAAGACACAACGTGGCCACCTCGTCTCTTCCAGTATGTAGGAGGTGCCCTGGGGCCTCTTTCCTCACAGTGGGTTCATGAGACCAGCACAAGACACACCAGTTGACATGGAGTCCCAACAATGAGTCACCTGTACACTGGGAGCATGAGAGGGAGAGCAGCGGGGAGTAGTCCAGCGGGACAGAGGTGAACTGTTCAGTAGGTTTCCACAGAGGAAAGAGCAACCAGCCTTCATCCATCAGCGTTCAAAGGGTTCTTCGCAGGTATCTGACAAAGACGCGAGGGGAGGAGCGAGCTGGAGAGGCAGCGAGGAGGGGGGAGGCATTTCCAGCGCTAACTTCACCTTTTACAGAAATTCCTCTAATTCCGTCGGCGGGACAAGACCAATAATCTCCGCGCATTTCGAGAGGGACTTGTTATCCTGTGGAGGACACTGAGTGACCTGCAGGCCCACAGGTAGGCTCCTATATCATCCTCACAGAGGATGATCTTCATCAGACACGCAGTCAAACAGCTGCTGTTCACAAACAGTGATGCTACAGCGGGATCATTAAACGTGATCTATAGTCATGAAATATATGTATATGTGCAATAATCAGTGCTTTTCTAACAAACGCTAAGCTTTCAGATTATGTGCAGCTGTAGGAAGTGACTGATCTCTTCCATCTAGACTAGAGCTGATATTCACTGGGGTGAACCTGGCAAAGTAAGATGACAGAATAAGAAACAAATAGCAGAGGAAAAATAAAAAATAAAGATGAGATAAAACGTTTTTTGTTTTAAAGAGTCAGTGAATTGTCCTTCGTGTTACTGGATCGGCTTGGGTCTTAATCCCTGTTGGCTTTACCACTTAGATTCATCTCACATTTTTTCAGAGGAATGATGAAATCCTCCTAATGTAAATATAGATGTTTCAAAGTAGCAGCAGGCCTCACATCTCTCGGCAGTGCTGGATCCTGGAGGTTCTGTGTGACTTTGTTCCTGCCACTGCAGCCAAACATGGTTCCCTGGGGTACAATATGTTTTGGCTATTGATTTGATAGCACAGCAGCTTACCTCTTATTATTATGGCCTCCACCAGCTGTTGCATACTACAACACAATGCCTGTTTCCCTCCCACGATGTTGCAACAGGTCATTATTTTATTTAAGGTTTAGTAACTTTGTGTTGTGTATTTGTAAAATGAGGAAGACGCAGTCACATAACAGGTCATTTGTCAAACTGAATCCAGTACAACGTTGCTAAAAGGTCTCCTAGATGTTCTGGTGTAACTGCATCTTTAAGTCATCTGTGAGGTAAATAGAGCAATGAATGGAAAGACAATTTCAACCATTTGCTTTATTAACCATGAACATAAAAAAAAGTAAATCAGTGCCATTACTATGTACAATCATGTTCTCTAACCTTAACTTCTGTTTCTCATGGAGGTACGTACGTTAAAATGTAACACATCTTCGATGAATTATTGATGTAAAGACAAGCCTTTCCATATAAGTGCATATCGCAAGTGTTATTTTCATAAAAAAGTTTCCTCTGTATTTATATTTTCGTAAATAAAAGAAATCAGTGCTGATGAAATTTCCTGGCACGGGCATACGAGTAGTTTCTTCTGCAGCTGAGAGCTAAAAAGGCACATGTCGTCTTATGACCATTAGTCCGTGCACATCTTTCCGCCTGTAAGGCACGTTGTAGTTGTGACAAGAATGCAAAGTAGAGAGGCCAGGGGCTCTTGAATACTGCCATACTCTGATGTGTCTAGTTAATGATTCACCAAACAATCTGCTTAGGATGAAGACAAGACTCAGACATGCTACAAACATTTTGCTTGGTTGCTGTTCAGAGATGGATGATGAAAAATAGTCTTTGACTGATTATAATGTCTGATTATTTGTGGCATTAAGTTGAACTGGGGCCATTTATTTGGTTCTGTTACTGCTAGTTCTTGCTTTTATTGTTTATCTTTATGACCACATTCTTTTATCGTTGCACCTTTTTCATAAATCCACACTTTTTGACAATACTTTTTCATATTGACCAGACTGATATTGAATCCTTTGTAAGATTTGACAAGAAAACTAATATGCCTGGTAGCTCAATGGGTTAAGAATCAGACTGGGATGCAGAAGAAGATTGTGGGTTCGAATCCCGTCTGACTCCTAATCCATCCCCTACCAGGTGTGTCTCTGAGCCAGACACCCAGCGCTAGCTCCTTGTAAGTTGCTTTGAATAAAAGCGTCTGCCAAGCAAAGAAGTAAAGTAATATGCATATTTTACAAATGTCAAATTAATTCAGTAAGTAATGCCTCTACTTTATTTTTCTTTATTTAGGTATCATTGGTTGGTGTTAGGATGCTTTGGTCTCAACATCAGACCTGGAGGTAACCCCACATCATCTGTGCTGTGGTCCTTCTTGCACTCCTGAGTGGAGATGGTCCACTGGACCACACAGTGGGGGGCATGCATCTGGTTCCAGGGTGTCCTGGCCTTTGCCTTAGGCAACTGTCCTTTTCTGGCCCAGAGTCCTGTCAACTACTCTGTGATTTACACCATGCCCCTTTTCCAAGCCCGGGGCCCAATACAGAACATTGTCAACAACTCATTCTACCAGGAGGTATATGTCGCCTCTCAGAATGTGATTGAGGCCGTGAACAGAAGCTTGGAAAAGGTGTGGGAACTCCACACTGGGCCAGTGGGAAGTCCAAAGTGTCAGATATGTGATTTGTGCAACACTGACAAAGACCCCAACTTTCTGGAAGACACAAACAACCAAGTCTTGTTGTTGGATACTCTCTTTATGTATTTATATTCATGTGGAAGCTCTCAGTATGGCATATGCTATTTCCACCAGCTGAACTCAAATGGACAGCCCCCTTCTCTTTCTAAATGTTTGTTTAGAAAGGACTCAAACTCCGCTGCCTACTGTCCTGATTGTGTGGCCAGCCCTCTTGGAACCAAAGTTACCATGGTTGAAGAGGGTCAAACTGTCTACTTCTTTGTTGCCACCAGTGTCAATGACAGTGTGGCCCAGCGTTACGGTAGGAAGTCGATATCAGTTCGCCGACCACTGGCCACCGAAGATGGTTTCTACAGGGATGTGCGCAGCCTAACTGTCCTCCCCGGCCTGCGGAGGACGTACCATATTGAATATGTGTACAGCTTTTTCACTCAGGAGTTTGTCTACTTCCTTTCAGTCCAGCGAGAAAGCCCCGATCAGGACTCATCTCCGTTTCAAACTCGTCTGGGACGTCTCCCACGGAATGAATGGGAAATGAAGAGGTACCGCGAGCTGATCCTGGAGTGTCGGTTTGAACCAAAACGCCGGAGGAGGAATGTAGCCAGTGAACCATATAAGGATGTGGTTTACAATGTCGTCCAGGCAGCCCACTTTGGCAAGGCAGGCAGGGAGCTGGCAGAGGAGTTAGGGGCAGAGGAGGAGGATGACATCCTCTATGGCGTTTTCGCTGTTACGGATGATAACGGGGTCACGGAGCATGACTCCGCCCTGTGTGCCTTCCCCATGGACAACGTGAACAAAGCAATTGCTGATGGGGTGGACGACTGCTGCGAGTCTGGCCCAGAGCAGCTCTCCAGAGGGCTCTGCCATTTCCAGCCTTGTGAGAGCTGTCCACATGAGGTGAGACCACCAGTTCCCCAACACAAGTTATTATATGGTCTCAGGAGTGATGCAACATGTGGAAAAAGAGATGCACTTTCCAGACTCAAACTCAAAACAAACGTAAAATACAAAATCTTACCATGTGGGTGTGGTGCTCTAAAGCGTATTCTCTTGATACTGTAGGTGCATAAACATGGAAGAAACACCCCAAACTACTTAGTCTTTGCAGTGTTCTTGTCTGAACACGAACAGGGGAGGGCCAAATGAGTAGCCCAGTGCTTAGCAATTACATGACTAAGTGCTTGAGTTTCTGGAGTTTGGGCATCACTGCGAGGAAGTTACCACACAATATATGAGATATGTTAATAAGTGAACTTTAGATATTTTTGTAGGTGGATTTTGTACCTTTGGCCAGAGCCCAGCTACATGTTTCTACCTGCTTTTCAGCATGCAGACATGTGTGTGGTCACCACACTTCTAGTTCTTGGCATAAAGGAAAACTATATGGAAAGGTGCTAAAAGCTGATCTGAATGTTTGCAGTCTTCTTATTAAATAGTTATTCTAACTTATGGGCTTTTTTCATAAAAATAGAGCTATAATTATTTGGTTTACCGAATTTAGGATCCAACTCTTTTCCTGATGCTTCTTCAGTTATATTGATTTTGTCTGCTTGTCTGAATGTTGAGTAACATGCCTGACGAATTCAATTTAAAATAAATTTTGCTTATATATAACCCAAATATGCTTTTTTTTACCTAGAAAACAATAGTTGTCTGAAAGAATTAATCAAGCCTAACGGTGACCACTGTCCGCTCTCTGTTTGTGACTATATGCCAATCTTTCTGTCAGTAATCGAGCACATCACATTTATCACGGCCTCTTAAATTGTGAAATGATCTTATTATTTTACTATATTTGTCTTAGGCTACTGGTTTGCTGGGAATTTGTATCTCATGGTTCCCCTGGTGACTCATACCACACCACAATTGTGATAAAAAAAAGAAATGCTCCCAATAACTACAAATGTTACTCTGGGATTTGCGAGATCAATAATTTAAACTTCATTCATTTGACTGGATGCTGGAAACTGCACTAGTGTCAAAATGCTCCGAATGTAAAGGAAACGACATGTAGGGTGTTACTTTTGGTTTGAGAATAGTAATTTTAGACTTTAGGATAGTTTTGTCTGCTACTTAACTTTTTTAAGATCAATCTGTTTCTCTGCGCTATCCTCTGCTGCCTGTGTCCTTGGTACTAGAGCATGGAGAACAACGCCACATGCAGAGACCATCCTACCATGGTGTCAAAGCCCTACTACAGAGTGGACCTCTTCAACAGGCAGATGACTCATGTCCTCCTCACCTCTCTGTTGGTAACAACCATAGAGAATAAGACTGTAGCTCATATTGGCACCTCTACTGGCCGCTTACTACAGGTATATCTCTGAAGACTTACTACTTCTCATTAGTTGTTGTGATTGTATTGATCATTGTAAATAATCCATTGCTAATCATTTTCTGTTGCGTCTGTTGTGCTGTGGCAGCTCGTACTGACAAGATCCAGCCCTATTATCTTTGCCAATTACTCTCTGGTAGAGAACCAGAGGATCTCGTCCATTGCTGCTGTGTACTCATCAGAGTATCTTCTCTTCGTGGTTGGAGACAAGGTACAGGAATAGTTCAGTGCCAATAAGTAAGGCTAAAATAATCTTTCTGTGCTCCAAAACTCCAGGGTGCTGCAATTTTGTCATTGGTTAGGTCATAATAGCTGTATTTTTATGATTTCAGCACCAGGAGCTGTCCATGTCACAGGCTCAGTTTGTTTGTTTCTCCGTTTCAGATGATTCAGGTGCCTCAGAGAGGACCGGGCTGTCAACACTTCCTGACTTGCGCCATGTGTCTCACAGCCCCTAAGTTTATGGGATGTGGCTGGTGCTCTGGAGTATGCTCCTGGGAAAGTGAGTGCCACAGTTACTGGAGGAATGAGTCTTGCCCACCTGGGGTCACTGGGGTGAGGTTTGTTATGTAATTCACAGTACAAACATCACTTTGTGTATCTATTAGAAACATTACATTTGAGGTTGCACTACGGTTTATTTTCTGCTTTGTCGAAAGTTCTTTCCACGGACTGCTCCTCCTGATGGTCAAACTGAGCTAACAGTGTGTGGGTGGGAGTTCCAGTCACCTTTGAGACCTGCCATCACTTCCAGGACCCACCAGGTCAGACTGGGACAGACTGCCTGCACTGTGCTTGCAGTCAAAAGCAACAACACGCAGTGAGTGAGCATCCAAGGGATGATGGGCTTTGAAGTGAAGTCTCTTCATATTATATTCATTTTGTGGGAAATATTACTCTTAGTAAAGTAAAATAAATATGGGATATTATTACTACCATTAGGCAAGATGTTAATGGATTTTTTCACTGTAAACATAGAAAACATGTTTGTCATTCATTTGTAACAACTGCAATTTTCTACGTAAGTGTAGAGAGTCTAAGATTGATCCTTTAAAGATTTCTTTCCTTAGTCTGAACTCAAAAGGTTATTCTCACGTCAATTACTTTGATTTCCCAAACATTGTCTTACCTGCTGATTTTGTTGCTGCACTGTGATCTGGACTATTAGAAAGCTGCTGAACATTGGATCATTCTTCAACATTCTTATGAACCTAACACGTCTGTAACCTTGTGATGCCTTTTTCAGGATGGTGTCAAAACATTTCAGGGCTAACGTCATGGGGAACATTTCCCGGGGGCTCTTCCTGTAATGACCAGTGACGCTGACAGTACAGATAGAACGTGCTAGCGTTTTGAGTTTCCTTTTATCAGGTTCACCATCTTAGTTTACACTTTTGTGAAATCATTAAACTAGCGTGGTTAAAAAGTGTTAATACTTCTGAGAGCCAACTTTTTCTCTTTAATAGAGTCACCAAAACTAAATCGGCAACTGATTTACAAGCCCTGATTTTTTTAGCAGCAGTAATCTGTTGAACGTAGTGGAAGATAGCCCAACAATATTGAATAGCGGGAAGTAAATTGTCTTCTGTATTTGCTACAGACGTGCTAACACAACTGTTTTTGTTGTGCTGGTGTTTAGCCTGGTGTGTAAGATTCGCTCTGGAGCCAGTGAGCCATTTAAGCCACTCAACATTTCCGTGGAAGTGCATGAGGGCAAGGTGGAGGGCCGCTACTCTATAGACGGGAAGGCAGAAATGCCGGGGTTCACATTCGTGGTAATCATAGCTTTTGTCACGCTCATTGCAACATGCTGAAACTATTCTTAATTAAGGCCAGTGAGGATTAAAACCACTTAATACGAAATACATCTTTTCTTTCAGATTCCCAACATCACAGAAATCCAGCCTAACTATGGGCCTCGTGTTGGGGGAACACTCATCACAGTGACTGGACCTTATTTGGATGCAGGGAAGACCAGGAGGGTCACTCTCAATGACGTCCCCTGTCCTATAAAGAGGTCTGATTTTTTTTTTGCCTATAAATTTTGTTCAATCAGTGGGAGAACTGCGCAACGCCGCCTGACACAACTATACTATAGCTTTTCTACTTTTGTTCAACTTTTTTTGGTCCATTTTTTAAATAGCAGTGTGAGTCGACATTCTAACAACGTTTCCCTTTTGAGGAGCATCCATCGTGATACTATGTGTAAAAACATAATTTAAACTTAAAATGGGTTTAGATAATCTCACATTAGCCACTCTACTTAAAGTTATAATCTGTTGATCTATTTTCCTAAGACTGTTTCTTTGGCACATGATGCAAATGTCTCTTTGTCTATGTAGTGTCACAAATCGCAAAGGCAGTGTGTCCTCCATCATCTGTCTGTCCCAGCCCATCTCAGAGGTGAGGGATGTGCCTCTGAGTGTTTTCATTGACAAGTCCCCTGTTCACACCACGAAGGTGTTTTACTACCGAGAAAAACCAAAGATTACAGTTGTCCAGCCAGACTGTAGCTTTGACAGGTAGGTCAATGAGACCTCAAGCACAATCCTTTCATTTATATCCTTTTATATCTTTTCATTCTAAATGTCGTGAGCTTTTTATCTGGATATGAGCCTAGTTTGTCATCCATCAACTGAGGCAGGGTACACCCGCAAACATTCGAGCTCACATCACACCACCATGGGCATTTTAGAATCACCAGATCAACCCAAAGTGAAACTGGGAGAACATGCAAACTTCACACAGAAAGGCTCCTGCCCCACTTTATAAATTAACTGAAACAATATCATTTGTAATTTGTTTCTTAACAAACATTATTCTGATAGGAAATTATTTTATTTGTTCAGCCATGAGAAAAATTTAACCACCTCTGCTATTTGTCTGATCTGCAGAGGATCAAAGATTGTGATTGAAGGAGAGAACCTGGATTCAGTTTATCGCACCATTGTCCGCTTCACACCCAATGAAAGCCACCTGAAACCTGTGACAAGGGTACAGAGTCCACCATGATGTCTCGTAACATTTTTAGACATATTTAAAACAAATCGATCTGCAGTTTAACAAACACCTGACTGTTTCGTTTCAGGAGTGCATAGGCAGGACTTTGCCCACTCGGATGGAGTGTATCACTCCTGTATTCCCGCGGGATGAGACGGAGGAAGGAGAGCTCTCTTTTGACATGGATGGAGCAGTGGGACTTTGGAACCACGAGTTTTCCTACCACCCTTACGGAGAGCCCATACCTTTTGAAACAGAAGGACGTGTGCTTAGTTTATACCCCGGATTTGATGAAGTGTCACTTCATGTAAGAGCTTGTTTTGAGGGTATTTGTATTTGAATGATTGAATAATATTACTAAAGAATGTTTGCCTTATATCATTATAGCACCAAAAGCTAAACTTGGTAAGCTCCTGCATGACCATCATCATGACTGTCGCAGGAGTTGATTGTGATGCTAAAGTCCTGGATAATGAGATCACCTGCAGGATCCCCAAAAATATGACCATCCCCAGTGAAGGACTTCCAGTGAAGGTTAGTAACAGTTAGGTAACATGTTAAGCAGTCATTAAATGGTATAGTAAAAATAGTGCAATGCATTGCTCTGCATTACATTTTTGTCTGAAAGAGCAAATATGAAAATAAATCACACCTTAGTACAATAAACTAACATTGTGACATTCAATCCTGTCTGCATGCTGAAAGTGCTAAATGCAGTTGAGAAGCATGGTAATTATAAGTGTACAGCCAGCAGCTGGTTAGCGTAGCATAAATCCTTAAATTAGCTGCTAGCCTGGTTTTTCTAAGTACTAGGGTACTCTTGGTTGAGTGATTTACCCCATTCCTTTTTGTAATAAACACAATGTGTTTATTACAAACACATTGTATTTATTACTAATAAAGAAACATTATAGTTTCTGTGTAGGTTATACGGGATATAACTTGTTAACATTGGCTGTAGAGGTGCTGGCAGGTGGATTTTATTACGTTTACACGGAGCCTTCCACCCCTGTTCAGTCTGCCTATATTGAACTGGCGGATACAGTCATGTAAAGCAATAGACTGGTTTAACTTCTTTCTTCAGTTTGAATTGCACGGTTGAGCTCACGCAGCTGTAGGGTTCGATTTTATATGCTTTCACAAACAGGAGTCAGAGCTTTAAAGTCACTGATGTGTGACAGCGACACAACTAGGCTTGTGGAAAAATATATAAGCTTGTGCTCTCCGAATTGAGCAGTCTGAGGAAAAAAAGACTCACGGTAACGCAGTAATGTTAGTCACTGTACATAATGGGCTCTATTTTCCAGATCTCAATAAACGGACAGGTCCACAATGTTGGCACAGTGGTGAGAGTCAACAACCACTACATGATGGGAATTGCTCTGGGGATCTTGGCGGCTCTGGTAGCTGGGGCCGTGCTTGCCTTTGTTGCCATGAAACACTTGAGGAAGAAGAAGAAAGGTGGGCTCCTTTTTGTTATGTCGGCCTTGTACAACTGCCACTGTCTTAACTTGCAGTCTTTTTTTCAACGTGGATGATTTAAAAGAATGTGTTGCCACACGTTTTTCAGCCTCCCTGGTAGAGGCCCGTTTGGCTCAAAGCGCTAATCGTACTCGGACAAACACTGTGGAGCTGTCACCTTCTGGGGACTACAGGAGAGGTAACTGTGTAGCTAAGCACTCATCATATGGCGCTGTCAGCATAGCTCATTTACTCACACTGTAACTAGCATTGGTAAACCCGTGTTTCTGAACTTGTGCCAGTAGTATCCCTGGGTCCTCCTACTCCCCTGGTAGGGCCTGTGGTGTTCCCCAGCTTGACCTACGCTGCAGGTGGCATAGATCCCCTTCTCACCCCCCTCATGCCTCCTGAAAAAATTTCCATCACCAGCTTTAGGCCAGAGTTGCTGGAGGAGGTGAAGGATGTTCTTATTCCTGCTGAGATGCTTATTGTACAGCACCATCGGGTCATAGGGAAGGGTAAGAGCCCCACTGAATTTGTCTAAAACAAGAATAAAAACGTGTCAAATTACGAGTGAACAGCCATAGCCAACAGTTTTTGCCTGTTTCTCCTGCAGGTCATTTTGGCACAGTCTATCATGGATACTTCACAGACCACAACAGCAGAGAAATTCACTGTGCTGTCAAGTCTTTGAATAGTGAGTAACAACAGCACCAGGGCAGTGAGTGTACGGCACGCATTGCTTTTCAAAGTGTGATTTGAAGTAAGTCTTTTGAGTAACGTTCATGCTCACGTGTGCCATCAGGAATAACAGACGTTGAAGAGGTGGAGCAGTTTCTGAAAGAAGGCATCATAATGAAGGGTTTCCATCACAGCAACGTGCTGTCACTGCTGGGCATCTTCCTGCCACAGGAAGGGCTCCCTCTAGTGGTGCTCCCATACATGAAACACGGGGACCTGCGGCATTTCATACGCTGCGAGAAGAGGGTGCGACAGAAGCATCAGAAAACAGTGGGAATTAAACATTTGATTTATGGACTGACATCTGTTAACTAGCTAACAAGCTTTTTTTGTCATGTGTTTAAACTGATATAGAATCCCACCGTTAAGGATCTGATTGGCTTTGGCCTTCAGGTTGCCAGGGGAATGGAGTATTTGGCTCAAAAGAAGTTTGTGCACAGAGATCTTGCAGCACGCAACTGCATGTGAGTGAAAAACATTCAGAGACTTTTAAAAAGTGTAAATGTATTCACTGCTGTGGGTGATCATTGCATCCTAATACTCCTAATAATACTGTAATGTTTTGCAACAAATACATCTCCTTTTCTGTCTTCAGGCTGGACGAGTCATACACAGTGAAGGTAGCAGACTTTGGCATGGCCAGAGATGTTTTTGATAAGGAATACTACAGTATTCAGGACCACAGGAAGGCTAAGCTGCCTGTGAAGTGGATGGCCATTGAGAGTCTGCAGACACAGAAGTTCACCTCCAAGTCAGATGTGGTGAGCATATAACAGTGACTTACTTAGGTCACAATAGGGGATATAAAAGCTAGGAAGCACATTTCTATTACCCGAATGTTAACAAAAACCTTTGGTTGAAGTGGTCACACACATTATACAGTGTGGGAAGTAGCCATGTTTTTTTGTTTTAAGGCATCACAGTACAAAAAGGTTGAGAATTGAATTTTTATTTTATTTGATTCATTATTAGAAAACATGGGTCACTAGTTAACAGCTATTATTTTAACGTCTGTCCCTCCTGCAGTGGTCCTTCGGTGTTCTGATGTGGGAGATGTTGACAAGAGGAGCAAGCCCGTACCCAGAGGTGGACCCCTATGACATAACACATTACTTACTGAGGGGCAGAAGGCTTCCACAGCCGCAGTACTGCCCTGACCCTTTGTACGTACCAAGAAGAACTGCATAACATTGATCTATTGACCAAAAGAATGGGTGTTTTTTTGTTTTGACATATCAACTGTGCACAGTAACGTGTGACTACAAAGATTTGAGATTCAGATTCAATTATCTTTATTACAGTCAGAGGGAAATGATGTTGCTTCAATACAGTACATTAATTAATTAGTACTAACTCATATTTACAGCTACAGGACACAAGAGAAACAAGAAGGAATAGCAACATGTTTGAATGATCACTCAGTTGTGTTAAAAGTGTAAATAGTCCACTACTTGGTATTGCAACATGGTTAAGCAATGTTGTTTGACAGTTAATGTGTCTACAACACACCAAGAAAATTGTTTCCTTCACACCCACCCCCCCCCACCCCCCCACCCCCACACACACACACACACACACACACACAGGTCACTTTACAGGCAAAAGTTGTGTTTCTGCTGCTTTAATGACAAATCCCCTTTGCTCACCAACTTAAAGAGTGATTGAGAATAAATCAACTATTTGTACACCTTTCCGCAGAGGCCCACTACTAATGTGGGTTAAAGGCTTATGGAAATCTGTCACAGACAGACCTGTGCAAAACACCAACAATTTGCTAATTTGGGAATTATTATACTTATTTCACATGATTGATAGATGAAAAGACGGAGATCTTCTCTGTCCATTTGAAGTGAAGCCAGTAGACGTTATCTTAGCATAGCATAAAGACTTTAAACATGGGGAAACAGCAAGAAAACAAAATCAGTTTATATGTCATAGAAATGACTTCTAAGGATGTAGCAAATTTTCTAATCCACATTGCGGTTCAGACCGTTATATTTCTACACCCTGTTCAATGAATCCTTCGTTTTGATCGCAGCACACCAGAACCACAGTCACTAACGCCACAAACACAGTGCTACTTTCTCAGCATAAATCCCATGTACAAAGGCATGCACTGGGGTATCTGCTGGTTGCCTGGCAACTACCCTTCAGGCAGATAAAAAAATGAGCTTCGGAGCTCCTGCTGAAAGGACACGAAAATATTTAGTTTAGAAAATTATTATTATTATTATTATTATTATTATTATTATTATTATTATGTATTAATTAGCTATATATTGCTCTGACTGTGTTGTCCAGGTATAGCATTATGCTCCAGTGCTGGGACCCTGATCCAGAATTGAGGCCCAGCTTTGCTACCCTGGTGTCAGCCATCTCAACTATTTTGTCAGGCCTGGAGGGAGAACACTACATCAGTCTGAACGTCACCTACGTCAACCTGGACCAGCCACGGCCCTACCCCGCTCTAACGGAGTCCGCTGATGAATACGACTCCACAGATGTCGAAGACTCATAATCTTCCTCAACACCAATCCTCCTCCATTGTCTGTAAACTGGTATTGGTGCTAACTGCAAGAACACAAAAAGCCTCTGCCAGGTCACACAAGTGACTGATAAAACAAAGCATGTGAAACAGTAATAGTTCCCATGTGTGAAAGTGGTTGTAAGATGCTTTTAACAGACCAAGCACACACTCCTGCAGCCATATCGGAGGGAAGTTACTTTGGCTACAATTAGCTCAAACCAGGTAACTCAAAATAGCATCTAGTCATTAAATTATGAGTCATTGTTATCATTTTTTTAGCAGTAATGGTAATGTCATGATGCCAAATTAAACAACTAAACAGAGTTTGTTCAGATAAACCAAACAGTCAAGTACTGTGCAAATAATGGCACTTATGTGTGTACAAAATAAATAAGCAGTTTTGTGCGTCCATGCTGGTGAAGTACTCACACACATACCTGTAAAATATAAGATACCATATACAGTAAGTCATTAATTATTTAGTCAGTTCTTCCATGTCCACATCTAAGTGTTTCTCCTCCAGTACTGGGCTCTCAGAGGACTCTCCTATGAAAAAGAAGTCAAACCAGTGGCAACAAAACCAGACATTAGCTCTCTCACACTACTTATGTGTGAGTCTGAGTGTTATTAATTAATTCTGTGTAGTGATTGTTTAATATATTTTGGATCACACTTATGAAAGTCAAAATGTTTGTTTATAGGTGTTTATACTTGTTTATAGATTGTTGATGTTCTCATAATGTGGGTAAATTTGAGACTGTATGCAAAGAGCTATTTGAAGCAATTTATCGCTCAGTCACCCAGTGAAACATTTTCCTCATTACTGCTGTCATCATTTAATCAAGGAGTTCACTCAGTGTTTTGTTGGTCTTCTCCTCTAGAGGTCAGCGTTCTGTCAAAAGTTCTCCATGTTGCCACTGATCTGCTGCTGAAGATGTTCCCATGAACACAGGTGCACTGTCTCTTACATGTGGTGTTTTCATAATCTTTGCAGTATCATAGCAACATGAGTGACCCAGGTTGTTTTCCCCATCTCTGCAAATCAACAAATAAGCCCTCTAGATGCCGCAGAAGATATTGCAAAAGAGACAAGAACACCACAACAGAATGGGCACGCAGACCTCTTTTCTTCCTGCTTCGATTCTTCTGGGTTCATGCAGCAACAGGGCCAAATGAGTGCATTTACAAGTAAACAGGTTGAGGAGACAGCAAAAGTAGACAATCTCACAAAATTACCAGCACACAGTAACTAGTCCCTGTGCTGTAAACAGACGTCAAACGCAACCAACTCACTTCCCCCACCACAAAATCAGAGTCAAATAAAACCAGAAAGAAAAACATCATAAAGTTTTCTCTTTTATAACGCTGCCAACAAAGTCAATCCCCACATGGTGGAGTCTTTGATATAGACAAAGAGACCAGGTTATGTTGACAAAATGTGTGTGTGTGTGTGTGTTTTAGATGTTGCAAGGCAGCACCTGCATGTGAAAGAATCAAGACAGCCATGATGACCTCTTCCTCCATCTCTTTGTGGGTTTACCATTAGGTCCCATACTATTTTGATGTGTATACTGTATCACACACATTACTTATTTTTATACCTATTATAATATGTTTTGCCCAAATAAAAATACTTTATCAAGACTTTATAAAAGACTTAGACTTGGTGGTGATAAAGTGAGTGTTTGGGGTTTAAATACAGTACTGTAACCATCATAGGGAACACAAATCACCAGTTCTTGAGGGCTGTCTGAATTTCAGAGAGAGGAAAAGCAATCTGTGAGCTTGACCATCTGAACAAGACTTTCTGAAAGTGGTAGGCTAATTATTTCCGTTGCTATGTGATGATGGCAGACCCTCAAAAATAAGTTCTGGCACCAAACAGGCATCTCTTGGATTCTGTTCTACTAATAGTTAGCAAAAAAAATAAGTACTATGCATGAAAATCCCGATGGAATAAGTAAAGCCTCTCATCATGTACAGCTGGAAACAGCTGAAGATACAAGAGGTCTTTCGGACACATTGAGCATTTGCATTCCAATAAGATTATTTTATGACTGCAGTACTGCCATCTTAAAATCTAGAAACCAAGCCTAATTCTGTCAGATTGAGTGGTATTTATGTTTCATACTGAATCCATCCATCATTTACAGTAGAGCATTACAGATTTTTGACACTAGTATGATGTCCCAGTTGAAGATCGGCACTGTTCTTTACCCTCCTAAAGTGACACACTATAAACAATTTTCACTTTCAGCTCGAACAACTGATAAGTAAATATATGAGAGCTCCACAAAAATATTTATTAACCTTATTAAACAGTATAAACCTGGGATTTTAAAGTTTGTTGCTTCCTGTGTGCTAAGAAGATTTCCTGTGACTATGCCATGGACACTGTAATTTATTCTGGTTGGATTAGTTTTATGGTTAGTATTTGTCACAGGAAGTGGGTGTGCTTGATATTTTCAGTTGAAGTGGCAATTAATATTTAAAATATGTAATTGTTACCAGTGGCAGCCCATAAATAGAGGGCGCTGCCCCATCAGTCTCACACAAAAGACACGACAAGAATCACAAAGTCATTAGAAAAATATTAGTATTTAAATTATTAATGTATATATTATACAGTCCAGTAGTACTGTGTATAATCTAATAGCTTAAAAATGTCCTCTCTCTCATTTACCATGACTGAAAGGTCATGTGATGTATTTCCTGTTCCTTTGGGGCACAAAAATCTTTACCATAGACCTACACTATAACTAGTGCATGCGCACTGGAACCCCCTCCCGTCCAAAGTATAGGAGAACCTTGGGCCAGCAAAACCAGGAAATGCAACAGGAAATTTACTGTGGTTGTGTTTTCAGTCAGAGGAGCAGTTCTTCTGTCATGCTGACTGCATTGTCTCATTTGAAGGAGCGACAATTTAATGTACTCAACTTACTACACTTCAGTAAATTATTAAAAACTGTCCTTTCACAATAATTGAATTTTTTAAAGCAGTGTGATGCATGATAATGGGGCTTTAGTTTATACTAGCGGTGATATGTGGTTACAGTGCTTCTGAAAACTGAATTGCAAAGTTGTGGCACTAAATTAAATTTGTATAAAAAATAGAGATATTTGGTGTCCCTGCACAAATACAATTTTACCAAAAGTATTGCAATAACATGCTGTATCGATTTTTACCCCCACAGCAGCTACACACACACACACACACACACACACACACACACACTTTCTGCTGTTTACAGACCACAAGGCTGAAAACTGTAAAAGAAAATCTATAAATTCCTTTGTTTTACTTGTCACATATTCTGTGTCAGCTACGCCTGAATAAATATCAAGATTAGAAAGATTCTCAAAACTTACTCAGATCCGCTATAAGGGGAACCACTGTGTTTAGAAAAATCCTTCTGACCAGACTAATCGTCTGATTAGATAACAGTGTTGAATTGTGTGTTATTCACAAAGCTAATAAAATGTACGTTGTGGCTGAGTGGAAACATGAGTGGACCATGTATGGCTCCCTGTGGAATACCACATCAGTGCAATGGCAATGACCTTTAAATCTTTTGTCCTCACCTGCAACATTTGAGCCATTAAAAACTGACCTTTAGCACTGGCCTGTTTGTTATGGTACTGTGGAACAACAGAACTGTGTAAGATAATGTGTAGTATAGAGATGAGTCATCCATCAGCAGTAAGTCATTTCTGGCTGTGCTGAATGAAGCCCTGCACACTGCAACAGACGGAAGAGTGGAAACTGTTGTTAGACCAATGTCAGTACTGTATCGGGAGGAAAAAGTTGTGACTCCCTTGAGAGATCTGGTCTGCATCTTAAATACAGGCCATAAATAATTTACACACATTTTTCTTGTTTTTACTGAGAGAAAAATATAGAACTTTTTTCTCCACAGTCTATGTTGCCAACATAGGCTGTGGAGAGAAGTGTGCTGTCAAGCTAATTTTGGCCTAGTATCTAAACCTGAAATGAAGTGATGTTAGAAGTCATTGATTTTACAGCATCATGTGTGACCCAAAACGTGGCATATGAGGTCAATAATGTATTTTTAATCTGGTGGGACACATAAAATCCAACCTGAATGCATAAACTAGTATGAAAACCCACGGTCTCCAATAATAGTCCCATACAAATGCTGTATCTCCTCAGAGGTACAAAATAGAATGTATCTGTCTAGTACATACTGTATCTGTTAGCTCTACTAGAAAAATGCAAATGAAAGTAACTTCACGCTGATCCTAATTTTCAGTAAATGATGGCCTCCCTGTGGTTATCGGTTAATTTTACATGTGCATGTAAACATATTTTACACCTTGGGGAAAGTATTTGGCAAAACATGTTTCAACTCGTGTCCTTTTTTATATTATACATCAAATTAATTAAAAATAAGACGGACTCACTCACTGCACACTTGATGTGGGAATTACAGTTATGTCCTGACTGAAAACGCAGGAAGAGATTAATGATTTTCTGCCACCATTAATCTTTATCAAGCTGTGACAGACTTTTCAGTTGTCCCTAGATAGCAGTAAATTGCAGGAGAGCAGTTGAACTGTGCATTAAAATAGTTGGAGGCCCTTCTGGAACATGGCTGAATAAATGCATACTGGCTGTGATTACTGTTTTGGTTGCAACAGAAAACAATGACATAAAAATGATTATAAATATGAGACTTTAATTATGGCCACCAACTTCAGTTTGAGTTACACGTTAGGTGTGTCACTCGATGAATGTCAGTGTCTGTTGGTCTGTTAATTCACCACTGAGGTCCAGACCAAAATCTTAAATAGGTGGATCCTAAATTTGGTACAGCAGTATTTCTCATCAAAGTAGCTTCTTCAGTGTGACGAGAGTTGGTTATGGGCCAAGATTTATCCTCTAGGTTGTAAGCATATTAGTGCACTCACATTAGCATTTAGGTTACAGCACCCCTCAGTGTAATGTCATTGGTATTGGCGACTGCCAAATTGCTGAAACCTCCCGCTGTCCCAAGTCTGATGTTTTTTTTCTTGTGCAGCCAACTCTCAATTTTCATCTTTGCAACAGCTGCTAGTAAACATCTACAGCTGCTAAAATAAATGTTACATGTTTCTTTTTCATTATCCTTATTTTTCCCCCCTGGGTGTCAGAACAGTATCTCATGTGCAGATAATTCAACTTTATAAACTCAGTTGATAAAATAAAGTCTGGACAAACACTGAACAGGAAAACTACTTAAAATATATTTCATTAACATCTAGAGACCTTTTGTAAATCTATATTTTCTCACTTTTCAAAATGTCTTGTTTACATCCCTGTAATGTTGTGGGGAAGGGGCAGACTCGAGAACACACAGAACACCAAACTTAAGGGGATAAAAGGGACAAAAGGAAACAGGTGTACAGGGTAAACAGATATTGACCCAATGTGGAGGAACAACCAACTGAGAAAACACCAAATAAAGACTAAAGAAAATGGGAGACAATGATCAAACAATAAACAGATCACAAGGCTAACAAAAGGACTTACAACAACTGATAAGAAAAGAGTCTGATTAAGAAGAAAGTAACTAAGAGTGAAGTGTCGATAAACTGAGGCTTGGACACAAATGAACAAGAGAAGAAACAGAACCAGATTGAGAACAAAAACAATCACTGAGGGGGACACAGACTAGGAACAAAACACAGAAGAGATAGGAGACCATAAGAGAGCATGATCAGGGCTGACAAGGGAGGCACGGGAAGGTAAATAGTTAGTTTATAGGACAATATCGCAATAAAGCCACACAGGAGAAGTTTAATAAGAGCTTCACAGCTGCTGGATAATGCAACTGTGTTACAATGTCAAGATCTATCAACACAGACAAAACATTTATTAATGTTTTAAATACATAAATATTAAAGATGAAGCTTACAGTTAGAGATGGATCAGGTGACTCTGATCCATCTCTTAGTTATGCTGCTACAGATTTAATCTGCTGGGGGACTTTCCTGACACTCTGAGCTTCATGACTTATGTTGCTTAATTGAATTGAATAATTAAATAAAGACAAAACTAGTCTTTTCTTTGAAGGAGAAAAAGAGATGATCAATAAATTATTTTATTGGTCTAAACACCCTATGTATATGATATTGACACATGATTGTACCATATTTGAACTGAGCCTTCTCTCTGTAGTCAAAGAACAATTAACTTTTTCATCACTGCGCTAAACTTTACATGTCAAAAAATGTACTACAAGCAGTATAGTAAATCGAATTATAAATAGTACATAATAATGAAAAATAATGAATTGCTGCAAACAAAACATTTATTTGGTTTGATCTTAATTAGAGTCTTCTTCTCTCCATTAGGTGCTTCATGTAATATTCAAAAAGCATCAGAGGAAATTACCGTAAGGATTGATGAAGGACTGGTCGATTTGAATGTCTACATAGAGCTAAAACAAAGCTTTTTCCCCAGATCTTGACCTGCAGGGCCCATTCAGAAGGAAGTAAAGCAATATGTTTGGCAATCAACAAGTCACAAAAAAACATCTGCAGCAGCATGTCTGAATGAACTGAAAAATCCCCATGGTAGGTTTCTAGCACTTGGCTGAATCCAGGTTTTCAATAATTCAGGCTTTTCTGAAGGCAAAACTGGCTTCTACTTAGCACAACCCAAGGTGAAGGTAATAAAACAGAGTTCATCCCACTATGAGAATTAGGAATAAATCTAAGTTGCCATCAGTGCGGGTGCACCTGAGCACTTGAGCAGTGCCATCTGGCTGAGGAAGTGGAACACAAGGGGTTGCTGAAAAAACAAAACATCATGTAAAGTAAATCTTCCCTTATCAAATACATATTGAGAAAAGGTTTCCTATAATACATCACAGCCTTACTAACATATTGAATTAATGATACCTTGCTGTTATGAAGATGATACACAATTATATTTATCATAGGAAACCAGAAGATACCAACCATTTAGGGTAACTTAATGCTTGTTTGAAAGACATAAAGGCCTGGATGTCCTGTAATTTTCTACTCCTTAACTCAGACAAAACTGAG
>JAUMTR010000022.1:3895796-4016237 GCA_032270685.1 Microctenopoma stevenorrisi | reverse complement strand
CTCTTAGTTATGCTGCTATAGGTTTAGTCTGCTGGGGGACTCCATATCACACTGAGCTCCTCTCCTCCTTTTCTTTCAGTCTCTTCCGACCAGTGTTTACACTCATTACATGCATCTCCAGGGTCAGTAAACGTTCAACATTTCCCCACACGCTAAAGCTTTCTCTTCATACTTTTCACTAGAATTTAGGCCATGCCCTTTGGAACAAACTGTACATACTGTATAATGTGATACAGGGACATCTTGAAAATACATTTACATCAATATTCCTCTCATGAAATCTCTTCTTCCTTATTTCTCATCTGGTTAGCTTCTACACCAAAGCTGAACCTCATCCAGAATGATTCTGTATTATTATTATTATTAACATTTATCCATTCACCAACTTACAAGTTTTTGTCCTGACCTAAAAGACTATAGATGGTCTTTGTTTGGCTATAATATGGGAATGAGTCACTAAGAATAGCATATTCTGGAACAATAGTCTGATACCAGCAGCTGAAGACAGAGCTCAATTATAACAGGCTTTGTGTGAGTTCTGTTCCTTTAGTCTTGTATTGTATTTGTTCCGCACATAGTAAAATTCATGATAAAACCCTCTTTTTGGGATGCTTGGCACTAACTTGGGCCTATGGTTGTACAGGATGATAACATTGGTAGGCAGAAAAAAAAGAGCGAGCACACGTTTGGCTCATTTAGTGGTTCTCTGCCAGTGTGATGGAATTGTCTTTTCACTCTGTGTCCATCTTGTAGGAAACTGATAATGTGAGAGACAGCCTAATTTTCTCATTTAATCACATTATCATAGCAGTTAATCTGTGACAGCAGGGTGTGTGCATACAGCTTTATGCATTAGACCAGTTTAAGATGATCTATTCTATTTTTAATGCTGGTAGTTTGATGGAGATTGAAAAAATGTGTAAACATCTTTTATTTTGAAAGAATCACAGTCTTGTATTTTAAAAAACACTAAATCTCTGCCATCAGTAGGGCTCAAGGGTTAAGCACACAAAGCACTTGCTTAAGGTCCTGGTAACCACTAGGTTCCTGCAGAGAAAATAAGTTTAATTTTAATAACATATGATTTAATTAATTTGTCATTTATTTCATGCGTGAGTGTTGATTAACATATATCAAAGGTGTGTTATTGTCCAAAAACAGAGAAAAACTGCATGATAAAGCTATGTTTCCTCAAGTTAAAAAAAGTTGGGTGTAGCCTACAATAACTAGTAGCTTAGATAGTTTACTATTTAAGCAAACAAACAGAGGGGTGAACATTTCCTGCTCTGACTAATTGCAGTTCATTGCTGTTACAGTTTAAACCAAACATACATTTACAACACATTATACATTTAAAACCAAACATAATAAAGCAGTTGACGTATTTACATTAAATGCGTTTTGTGTTGGTTTATTTAGTAACTTTTAGTGGTCTATGACATGCAGTAAACATTTAAACAACACTGCTGCATGTTGTACATATTGCTGAAATAAGTTTATGGGAGTGTGAACGATCATTAATTAGTATTATTGACAGTACTAGAGGCCCCCAAAGTTCTATTTTGCTTAGATGGAAGATTTGAGTAGAGGCCTATGATTCTCATAATGTGGAAAACACAGAAGTAATTACAGAATTCAACAAATAAAACAGAATCCACTGTTAAACGTGGAATGACGTAGAATTTGGTGACATTAGTGTGCGTGCAAAGCAAAGTCATTGTTTCTCCTGGGTTTTGGCTGCTGCAGCGCCCTGTGCGTGAAAGACTCAGCTTTCCACACACACATACACACAGGCACAAAGGAAAAAAGTCAGCAGTCAGCTATGATGAAGAAGCTTGCTGAAACACAGAAGTAAACTCTTTTGTAAGTTCTGGGACGACCACTTACAGTCAAAGACTCACAGAGACAAGAAGCAAGCAGAAGAAGCTGGCACAAACTTTTTGTTTCCTAACTGCCAGATTCAGCGCTGTTTCTAACTCTTTGGGGGCTCCTGTTTAGAATTGGTACAAGGATTTTTAACCCTTTGATGGTCTGTGGCAAAGCATCACAGTAGGTTCTTAAAACTGAAAAAAGGTAAAGGAAAATAATCTGCACCTGCAAATCTTATTTAGTCAAATTTCCCTAAAGATACCAGGCAAAATCATGGGCAAAGATTTAAATCATATGCATTGTTGTGTTATGAGATTCAACAATTTGGTAACTTAGTCTGTTGAAAATGTGTGTTTAGAGTGAAACACAATGGTAACGTCAAACGTTCATACATGTAGAGTAAAGCTTCTCTCTCCTCACACCGTTGACATGGAAAAGTGTAAATATATAGAACAATTTCATGTTAATGCTGCCATACTGTATGTAGGTCTACAGGCATTCAATATTTTAGAGATCACATCTCAACGTGTTCCCATTTATCACCAGGTACAGTGTGTGTCATTTTTTTCTGCTGAGCTGACTAGTTGACAAGAACAGGATACGAGCTTTGTAGCAAAAGCATCAATCATATAGAAACTGGCCTGTAAGAAATTGCAGGTACCCCCCCCCCCCCCTTTACTCACCATAATCAATAACCCACCAATGAGCACCACATCCAGAGACAGCAATCTGACCGCTTCTTTATGAGTGTTTTATGGCAGCATCATGCTGACATTCTCTTTCGCATCAGCATCCATTTTTTAATCACGATATCTGGCCTTGCTGCTGCTCGTCAAGTGCCTCAGCCTCCTGTCAGAGTGTGGGCTTGCAGAGAGGGATAAGAGCTCTTACTGCTGCTATGTGGAAAAAGATGTGCTGGTACAACTGCCTACCTCTCCTGGACCATCTGTGGAAGGGCAGTGTTGGGTGACTATTACATAAGGCATTCACACCAGGCCTTCTCTTTCCCACATGCTAACAAGTTATTTCAATAATTTGAATTTCTGACTCGAAATGTCTTTAACTGCATTTTGTGATTCAGTGTGTCACTCTTCCAGCTTAAATGTTACTTTCTTCATCAAATTACTACAGACACTTACTAAACAAGATGCAATTCATATATATTCTCATATATTGTGTGGTCTATGAAGCAATTGTCAGAGGCAGGTTCAATTTAGATGGAGTAGATAAATCAAGTCTTCACATTCCCCAGTAAAAATCAGCTAAATTAGCCTTTGCTTTCATAGTTTAATGAGTCTCTTCAGTCATCATAAAGAAATTAGAGCTGTAGTTATATGAGCAATTTAGCTTCTAAATCAGTCCAAAAACAACGTCAGATCCCAGCAACTTTGTTAACTTACAGGTGTTTGGGTCTATGCACTGGGTTCAACCTTTGTCACGGGTAGTGTTCTTCTTATTAAATAATGTGAAAATAAACAACGCAAAGATATTTTTGGCAGATCTTTGATAGTATTAAGAAAGTTACTGTGCATAGCTGTATATCAGCTGAGGTATATGAGGACATTATATGTATGTTAAGGCTAGTTTTAAATGATTTACCCTGGAGCTGGCTTACTTTGTTTTCCAACAAGTCCATTGTGAGAGAAGATAGTTACAAACAGTGTAATTAAACATATTGTCTTTCAAGCATAGGTGCCAGCTAGTGCCGGAGGAAGAAGACATGGCAGTGGGAGTCATGGCGACGGCTGAAAGATTGTGACAGACAGTATGGATGGGAGGATAAAGATTAGGTGAGGGTACTTGTGTTTTTGCTTCTTCTAGCTGGTTGGATGTATACAGATGTCAGATGGGGTAACAGCAAACAATAATCTAACAGTGACATCATCATCTTTCACAAATTCGTTATGTTTTTTCACAATGAAGATGATTTGACCTTTGGCTTTACAATAACAACCAGCTGCATCATCAAAGCTTAAAAACAAAGGACCGTATACATAATGTAGATGCTCTCTGTG
Source organism: Microctenopoma stevenorrisi (assembly GCA_032270685.1). Lineage (NCBI taxonomy): Eukaryota > Metazoa > Chordata > Actinopteri > Anabantiformes > Anabantidae > Microctenopoma > Microctenopoma stevenorrisi. The sequence goes on along the minus strand of JAUMTR010000022.1, from coordinate 4,012,353 downwards.
CTCTCTGCAAGCAGAAGTGTCTGCCCACATCTGTGTGGAAAAAACCCATTTGTAATCCAACTATGCTCAAGATTAGCAATACAAGGTTTCCACCCCTTAAAAAATTAGCACTCATCTCAAAAACTAATGAAAACCAGAAGCTTCTCAATCCCTATGATGGCAATTTGCATAATAATTACAACACAGCAAAGACAGTGGGGGAGGACAGCAAAACAAACCCCTGCCAGCTGGATAAGTATAATTCAACATACAGTAAAAATAGCTGTTTTTTCCTAATAGTCAGGCCTACATATCTAGTCTCGCTACTTGATTACTATAGCTGTCCACAAGTGTCTGGAGGGACGTCTGTGTCACTCAAGAAATTTAATAATATACCTAAATAAAGTTCCCAGTAAGAGACAATCTTAGAAGACATTTTCACAATGAACCGAACAGAGGCTGATACATTTGGTATGGGTCACACTGAAGAAATGCTTTCTTGTCTTGAGTCTTGTCTTGCTATCCCATATAAATGGCCAGTTAGATAGTTGTGGACGACCCAATGTAAAGTCCACAAAGAGGAAGTACAATAAAACGTACAATAAAAAGAAAGAGCTTTATCATCAACAGTATGGTTCAGATATTGTTTAAGATGAGCAGATCGTTGTTGTAGTAGTGGCGGAGAGGTCACAATTTACTCAGCACAGAATTTCTGAATGTATTTTTAGTGAAGGGCAACTACACAGCTGAATGTGACGTCTTATAACAGCTCCCCTGTCCACTGCCTGCTAGGAGTACACTGAGTAAAGGTTAATTCAGTACAGACACTGTCTCTCATGCTTCCATTGCTGGCCACATTAACTAAGCATTTTGCACAGTGTGCAGAGCAGAATTAACTTTAAGTTACAGATGACACCAGATGGTTTCGCTTTAATTGATGATGAACATCACCTATTTCACTGCACAGCAGGACAGACAGACACTCCAGCTGCATTTTCCTGTGGTGTGGGTGTTGTGTTGGCAGTGTCGCCTCTGTCCTCCCTGTTGGACTTAATGTTCCAGCTCCACTGACACCTTGCTTCACACAGTCTCACCTCTTATCTCCCACTGAAAAATCATCCTGTCAATCAGCAAGTTGATGACTGGCTAGGTGCTCAGCGACAACAGCTCCCTAAAGAAAAATCCTGCATCATTCCACATAATCCAGGTTTCACTTGCTTTCTCTTTCGTACCAGACATAACAAAGACGACAAAGACATTTGGCAGGTTATTCTAATGGTAATGTAAAGGATTTGTCTAAATGCAGGTGTTTTATCCATGACTCATCTGGTTTCTTTAAAAGGGCAAAGTGAATAAATAGTTCTGGCTTTTTAAGAGTGTAATTACTACAATTTTTACTACCTCAACAACAAGTGACAATATAGTATTAACATCAGTGTTGTTACACTAATGAGTGCAGTTACGAGGGACAGAAAAGACAATGCACACAAGTGATTTTACTTATGTAATAAATGTTCTTTAAAGCTGCACCATCATTGTTTTTTATAGTACAAGGCTCAGCTATTTTCAGTGAAAATTCTCTGATAAACTGACAGTACACTCTTTACTCAGCCCCACACTGCAGTCAATGTAGGTGGATGGCATAGTGTATAGTCTAGCAGGTTAAAAAATCTAACGTTTCCATCAGAAGCAGACCATAGCAGAGATTCATTAACCTCCATTGGTGCCTGTTCTACTGCCTTCTGTGGCCATTTAATTATTACAAAATGGAAAAACATTGATTAATGTTTAATGCATTGTAAGTTCTTAGACTTTAAAGCTATGTAAAGTTTTGTTGGCTGCACCGCTGACTACCTTGAAAATTCATTCAGACTTAAGTAATATCAGCAGAGTTTAGCACAGGTCATGCTTCCTCAAAAACTACAGTATATGAAACATAATGAAATAGTGTGCATCCTTTTTCATTAACTATATCACTCAGAAACATACAACATAGAAACGTTTTCTCACGCACTACTTCATTAGATACAACTAGTTAGAACTCATGTAGTGTAATACAGCAGCCCTGCAGCAAATTCCAACATTATGTAGGTTACAACATCACATCTTGTAGAGTCCTCATCAGATTTCCATACCTACACTTGCCAACTTTGCTCATCGTTGCTCCTTCGACAACAGTCCTGTCACAGTGTTTGCCATCCATAACTGATAGTCACAACTCCAGACTGTCTTACACTGTCAGTAAACAATGGTTTCACTTGAGTCTAGACAAGGCAACAGGCATCTACAGTTGGCAGTTCACCCTGTTCCTCATGATAATTCTAAGATGCCTCAAGCAATTTGTAAATCTGGCTGCTGATATGCTTACTTACAGAGCACTGGGAGTTAATGTTCATTTACCAGCCAAATAAAAGGAAAAAAAAAAACAAAAATTCAAGGCAGTGCTCTAACTCAACTTGTAACACTATGAAACTATGAGTGAAAACCAGACTTCACAGAGTCGTCTGTCCCTGATTTTGGTGCTGTCACAAAAGTTTCTCGGTCTCACTGCACTTCAAACTGCTTGGTGGGAAGGAGAAGCATGTAATACGGCTTCGCTTTCACAGAAGCTTATCAGCTCTTTGGTGCAGCAGCGGAAGTGCATAAGAATTTACTGCTGTAACACAAATACATAAGTCATGTGGTTCATGAAAATAGAAGAGAGACTCTGTATGTTGTTTTTTGGTCTGCTGCTTGGGCATAATGTGTTGTGATAGGTAATTGTGTGTGTGTGTGTGTGTGTGTCAGAAAAAGGTTTAGCTGAAGTACATCTGAAAAGATACATGTTTGTCATTGTGCTGCGAGTAGAGGAGAGAGGGGGGAGAATACTGGTTTACTGTGGCCTTGTCATTGTGCTTCTGGCGCCTAAGAATCAAAGAGCTTGGAAACATGTTTTTTTCAAGGGCTGCCTTCAAAAGATATCACACTGAACAGTGGCCTGTTATTCTTTGCATCTTTCAACTATAGGTTCCTCTTTTTTTAACAGTGTTAAAGCTGCCATAGTCAGTTATTTTTGTATTAATGCAACAGTTGATCATATGGCTCTATCTAATGTGAGAGTGGTTGTTCCTGTAGAGATTTACAGTATCACCTGATTCTTCACTTTCCCTCAACTTTACTGTTTTCTTTCCAGTTTCCAGGAACAGTGGTCAGTTTTTTTCAGGAGTTGATCAGATGATCAGACTTGGAGCTAGAATGAGAGAGATATTATAATATGGGCTGAGAGAAGTTTAATACAGATCATTTCCTTCACTAACTAGAACCAGAATAAACTAAATAAGTAATATGTTCAGTGTCACCCTGATGCTGACGTATTGTTCGGAATAATATTTCAGCTTTGCATAACAGTATGTGGTTACAGCTCTTCTAGCATGCCATTCACAATACTAAAGTGTGCCCTATATTCACGTTTATGACTACTGTAAATGCGGATGCTTAGTTCTGACTAATACCAGAAAATCTGGTTCATTAACCACAAGTGAAACTGAGACCTAATTTCCTGACAAAGGGTAAATGATTTCCACCATGAAATTACATTTTCCACAAGAAGCTGACAAATTCAATAAAGAATTCAAGGATCTGTGTGCAGAAAACCCCAGGAGAATCAGTCCATTTAAGAGTGTGGGATGGACTGGCAGATCAGATGATAGGAGGGGATGAACTACTTGTCCACTGTCGCCATAGGACACATCTGTGGAAGAAGTCTTCGGAATAACTTTGGACATTCGGGCATCTCAGTACCCAGAGGGCTTCACTCCCTGGAAACTGCCTGCAAATGTGAAATGTCATTTCAACATATTGTTCATACTATATTTGCTTATTTCTGACTTGATTGGTTTTGATCTGTCTTGATTTAACACTCTGATATTAAAAAAATGTACAATATTTAACATCTTTTAATTATTAGTTCAGAACTAGAATTAAAGATGCACATACTCATGTCCATGGTCAAATTGTCTTTTTTTCTTTTGTATAATTTTTATCATAATTTGTATAATTTAATCTTTTATATACCTTATATGTTCTGTTATTTTATGTATTTTTGTTAATTATTGAATTTGAAAAGAGTTCATGTTTTCAGTATTAGAGGACATTTAAAGGTTGTGGAAATGAAGTTTTTTCCATATTCAACCTAACAAAAAAATGAAAAGTGAAAGATATACAGGCCAAGGCTTAAAACTCTATTTCCAGACCCCATCTGTTACTTTCAGCACAGTCTGCTGTCTATCTAAAGACTATTTATTCAGTTTTCTTTCTGAATTAGATGTGTACAATAAATATTTTTGTAATAAAACCACACACACACACATCTTGGGTGAGCCATATGTGCCAACCTCAACAAGCCTCTATATAGTACAAATATTGCACTATTAATAAATGATTTTCTATTGTGCAGATAATCATTGAGTTTGTTTAAAGACTCAGTGTTGGTGCATCATCCTTAGCAGAAACAGAAACGTAAGGAGCCCATAAACATTCTTAAGTGAACCCACTTGTATAATATAATATATATAATAACTGGAACAATATTGATCTCACTGAAGGAACAAATCAAATTATCATTCATAACACTCATGCTGTTTATTCAATGATTCCTTTTCTTAATGATACTCCCCTTTTTCACAGATGGAAATTAAATGTTGTGATGAACAAATGCTTCCTTTTTTAAACACGTTCAGTACCAGAGACAACTCCATAAACACCACTTTTCTCCAAGGCTTTATGCGAAAAACTGAAAAAAAAACCACACAGAGCACAGAGCTCTGCTCTATCTCATTTGTATATTTCAGCTCAACCTGCTCACTGTGCTGTTGCAAAATGTTGTTTTTTCCACATGAGCCAATTAAAATGCTGCCTTTATCCCAGACAATAAATTCAACCCTCCACCAGCTGCCATGTTTACTCACATAACAAACTGCCCACGAACTTCCTTTTGCATTTTCTGTCTGAGTAGATATTATTCTCTCATATTCATATAAATTTAAGCTTAAAATGTGACTTTTAAGATGATGCTTTGTTGAGTCAGATGCATCAGGACAGTCAGGGAGAAACACAGAAACAGGGTCACAGACAAACAAATCCGATACAGATTTGTATTTGTATACACTCAGCTGCAGCACAGAGGGATCTTGTCAGATTTTCTCTCAGAATGTATCTTCAAACAATGACCTTTAATCTCAGTATTCATTTATATTATCTCCTCACTGTTGTGCTTTCAGACAAAGTTGGCACACTCACAAGCCACCTCACAAACACACTGTACTGATTCTATATCTGCATAAACATTGTTTGTTTTTTGCATTTTTCTGAAAGTCACTGTTCTAGATTCAATATATATTGCTGCCATCCTGGTGTGCTTTCAATATGCTTTCACATGGATCATGTCAAACTAAATTGTGCAAACAAAGACAGAAAAATGCTGCAAAACCATGGCCACAATACTTACATGTAGCACAACACATGATTGTATTAGATTTATGACAAAGTCATTCAATAAGTTGTCGTTGTCAGAAAACCAATTTAGCCATGTCTCCAGGGGCTGAGATTTAAACCGTAAATCATTTCACTTCCATGGACTGGAAGACTCTGATTAGTGAGATAGAGTAATGTGAAATTCACACAAGTGTGGCAGCCTGTGTGTTAGAAACAATCCATTTCAGTTTAATACCAATGCTCGTTGACGTGTTTTGTCAATTTAACGTATTTCATAAGTCCATTTAATAATTTGCTTGATTTATGAACTTGTTGTGTTTTAGTGACCACAAACAGATGTCTTGGGTGTTTGTAATATTATGTGTAATAAATACACAATGGCTGAGAAAAAAGTTCTAGTCCATTGTGATGCCTGGAAATTGAAAAAATTACTATTACTATTACTATTTATAAATACGTTTTGCTTGTCTCTTCTTCAGTTGAGAACGTACTGTATCAAGAGCTCCAAAAAAGTCCACCAGCCCCATGAAAATATCAGGAGTGTTTACTTTTCACCATATACACGCATCACAGAATATAATACAGTCGTATATCATCTTAAACCAAATTTGTCTGATTTTGTCCCCCTCCTTATTATGTCATCTAAATATACTTTGCGATGAGAGCCTGTTTGCTGTCAGTGGCACCTGTTGGTTTAAAAAGCTTAGCCTTACAGCTTTAGAGTTGATATTTACAATAAATGCTGTCAATGTGTTTCTGTGTATGATCGAGTGGGTGAATTTATGCCATGTAATATTCTCAGCACACTATAACAGTAGGACTGTGAGTAGGACTACAGGTTAGGTTGTCAATTAACTTGACTACCTCATATTTACAGCGAAAGTTCGTTTTAGGAAGTGGAAAAAGTGATATAACACAAGGCCAATTTAAGCCAAGCTGTCATGCCGACAAGCCAAGTAATTTGGCCAGATATTACAATAACAGCCATCCAAATATTGTTTAACCATCAAAAACAGTCTAAAGCAGCAATAAGCAATAGCTGGTAAAGTCAGTTAAACACACGTTAAACTTACAAAGATGCTCATCACTGGAAAAGAAAGTACATCCTCCTGTTAAGTTTAAGTAAACATCCGCTCAGGATACTACTAGCTAGCTTAATGTCAGCTAGCTTAATGTCAGCTAGCATAACGTCAGTTAGCAAACTTGACGTGACGTACTTGACGTGACGTGAGCTGCTTGGCCAGGTAGCCCGGCAGGTCAAAGATCACTGCCAATAGGGCAAACTCTAAATCGTATTAGTTAAAAAATAACAACAATCCACAAAATTGTTCTTACTGATAAAGGACGAAGGTAGCCGTGTTCTCTGACTATTTTTCTGACCATCTCTAGGCCAGCAGAGTAGGCTTTGCAGGCGGTGACTATGGAGTGTGGAGAGCAACACAACATAATAAATATAATAAGCATTTATAGCTATTTAAATGTTTATTATATTTGTTATATTGTGTTGCTCTCCACACTTCATATGTGATGACCCACCACTGATCAATATGTTCTGCTTTATGTAGTTGTAATCATCAGGTTACAATTAATGAGAGTGCTCCAAAACCTACTAATTAAGAAGAAATAACTGAAATCCTAGCTGAACTAATTGACTGGTTATCAGGGCGAGCCGTGCTCAAAACCTCAGCTAAGCACTGCTGTCAGCACTGATCAATGAGTCTGCTTCAGATCAGTCCGTGACAGCACCTCTGCATAATAAGATTATGAGCTTATTTCTAGTAAAACTATTCAAAAAAGTTAGATACTGTATCATTAGGTTAAATTGCCACTAGCTCAGAAAGTTTCAATCAGTGATAATGGTTTGAAGTTTGAACTTTCCCAGTGATGGAGTGCCCACAGACTAAATCTTGTTTTCTGCACAGAGCAAGGTTGGCAGTAATTAAATCTTGAATGGGTGCTGTCCTTGCAGGCATACAGAATGTAGGTCAGTATCTGTCCGAGGCAGTTTCTCTAGTGAGAGGACACTGACATAGCTCCCTTGATGCAAGAGAACATCACAAACACACACACACACACACACACACACACACACACACACACATTGACAAAATATGAAGTCCAGTTTGAACTATCTTACAGCATGAGTATCTAATGAAGCTCACTATACAGTACATGTCCCATAAGTCCTAGAGCTGGGATGCTAATGAAAAAGTGACAACAGCTGCTCCAAAACTCCAGTACACAGACTGTGACAAATGTAAATCACAATTTCACTTTTTCCTTCATGGCCCATTGATGCAGAGCAAAACATTCACCTGTGAATTTGTTTTATTTGTCTATTAGGAAAACAGCTTTGAGAATTTTTAGTTGTTAACGAAAGCTAACAGCTGTGATTGCATATGAACATCTGTTGGCTTGAGTAAACACACTCATCCAAATACCCCCAGCAAAACAGCTCCAGGTGTATTGGAAGGAGGAAAACACTGATATGCTGTTACATGGCCGAGGGACCTTACAGCTATTAATATGCTCAATAATTTCAATAAGTTTAGCTCGGGTGTTTAGTGACAGGGGTGTGTCCCCGTAACAGACCAACCTCCATTAGTGTGGCTGCAGAGACATTCAAGATGAATGCAAGAGCCACTGTACAGTAAATGTCCTTGCTTATATAAATCTATCAAACAGCCGCAGTCTCCATGGTACTGCACGATTTGTTTGTCTCCTAAAATGCCCTTATTGTGGTGTGCTTGTTACCAGGGTAACTGCTGTTTTCACAATGAAAATGTGTAGGATGCCAGAAGTGATGCCAGAATTTGGTTCAATATAGATAAACCGGGCTTTACGTGCACATTGCAACAGATTTGTTAAAAATGGATATGTACTACAAATGGTTCCAGTTATAGTAAGAGCATGCAGCCAAGACTTGACTTGTGAAGGAATTTATTCTCAAAACAGATCAAAAAAAGCTGTTCTGACTGCTCCTGTAAGGGAACAAATGTTGTGAATAATGAATTAAGATCACTATGAGACATACTGTATACTGTGAGTGCTTGGACAATCTGAACCAGAGGCAAAATTGCACTTCTTCTGAAATGCTGATGTTACATAAGCTGGATTGGATCAAGACATGTTTCAAGTAGACTAAATTGAAAAAATGACCAAGTAAACTTCCAGGAATTTGACTTGTAACTGTTTCTTTGATGTTCTGTGTTGGGTTGAGTGGGTTTCATGGTCAAACACTGGAAGGCAGACAAAACGTGTTTATGGACTTCTGAAAGCACCTTCACCTTTCACATCCATTCATGCTTTGTATTTGTAGCCCTACCCTAAAACTAACTCTTTTACAGCAATGAGATCAGGGTTTGATCTAGGATTTTTCGGAGTAAAGAGCCATCAAGGGACCACAATATTCATAAAGGGGCCCAGTATTTGTCCAACAACATAAAAAAAGCTTACATGGTAAAACCTCCTTCCCAATTTTACATGCATTTTTACTGCACATAGACAAAATTCTCTCTCACACACACAGCGTGTGAGAAAATCTTTACTTTACAATACTTGCCAGACTTACAAGGAGCTAGTGCTGAGTATCTTTCTCAAGGACACACCTGGTGTGGGGGACGGGCTATGAGTCTGGGCTGAGATTCAATCATGCCACCTTCTGCATCATAGTCTGATGCTTATCCCATTGAGCTACCAGGCCACAAGGAGAAATAGTACTGCTAAGTACCAGATCATACTGTCTGTACTGTCCAAGAGAAGCTACAAACAACCAGAAGAAAATTCCTTGTATGTGCAACATACTTGGCGAATAAAACTGTCTCTGATTCTAAAGCTGATTCTGATACTCATGATACTTTTTCTAGGGCTCCACTCACTATAGATTATACATTTGCAATGTGCTACTATGATGATCAAGGTTCAGAAACATATTTAAACTTCTTCCACCTGCCCTTGTTTATCTAAAGGGCCATAAAGCCTCACAGAATGGCATCAGGGTGGCCGAGCGCCTTGTCAGATTTCCTCTGCCCTTCCTGTTGGACACCTACAAAAACGCTGCATGTCCAGAACAACAAAGATGATTATGGACTCCACAAACTGTCTGTTCCACATGCTTAATTCAGGCAGCTGGTTCTGCTGCCTAATGTCCAGGACAGAGAGTTTTTTTCCCCAAGGCCATAAGGCTCCGCAATTCAAAATAGACCTGGTCCTTCTGTACACTATGTCTGCGCCTATTCACTTTTCTGCAGAAATAACTTCAGCCTGTACATAATCTTGTCATTGCAATATATTTAGATTGTATATTTTGGATTGTATATTTATACTGTAAATTTGATTTGATAGACTGTATTTATATATTGAAAATATAAAATTTGTACTTCTTGTATCTTTTTTCTTCTATTTTTGCAAAGCCAAATGTAAGTTGCACTTGTATAACTGTGTGACAAATAAACCTCTTGAATCTTGAAACAGCACAGATTGTGAAAGCAGTTGCCCCGTGCCGTGAACAGAAAAAAACCTGAAGTCATGGGCTATCCAGCTATTTTCCATCACAATAAGAATCGACTGTCAAGCTGTCAATGGGAAACGAGACTTCTAACAGTACAGTGTACTGAAACATATTTATCGTCTGCCAACAAGTGCCATGTTTTTCCCATTTTGCTTTTCATGCATTGTCACTCTTGGCAATTATCTACTGTGTTTTGTCTGTACCAATGGGAACAAGTGTAGAGCAGTTTGGGACTTACTATGATTCAGTCTGGTGAACACCTTCAATGAATAGTCCACAGTTACAGATAGTGACCATGTGATTGTCACAAGACACATAGATATGTATCAGTGCCGAGTACATAGTGGAATAAAAGGCATTTGTCTTTAATAATTTCTGAGTCTTCTGCTTAATACCTTTGATGCTTGTCTTAACTTTTTATGCTTAAATCGTTTCCAGGATTCACAGTATCCATTTACATGTTTCCTCAGTGAGAAAATCTACCACACGCTATACAGCTGCCTATGAACTCATACATAGATTCAGACCTGAGGACCAAACCAACAAGGAGGTACTTAGGCACAGCGGACGAGCGATCCACTGAATAATTCAACTCAATCAGGCCAGTTTAAACATTAATGGGTGAGTGGGAGTACCTCTCGGCTCCTCCCTGGGGATGTACAATAGTTGAGGAGACACTCTAATTGCGATCTCTTGTCCAGTAGAAGTCTTTAATTAAAGTGCGTGAGGAGTGCTGGTGCTTTCTTGGAGCTCTGCTTGTCGACCTTTAGAATGTGGCAGAGGGTGACAAGCATGGCAGTTCCCTTATGGCCCACTCTCCCAGAGCCCTGTTAAACGGCATGCAAAGATACAACCCTTGATTATATGAAAGCATATTAATGGAGGCTGTTCTGAATCAACAGCAATCAATTCACAGTGAGTATAAAAATGTGACTTGCTTCAGTTGATGATTGATGAAATTCTACTGTATTTTCTCCCATAAAATCTGCCTCCTTTGACATGATTTATGGTATGGTATGGCATGTGGTATATCCTCCCAGGCTTGTTAGGTATAAAGAAATAGATATATTTATATATATGCTGTGTCTAGTTGGCCAAATAATATGAATGATACAAAACATTTTTTTTAATTTATTAAAACACTGTAGAAAAAGAACAGTTTGTTGTCATAAATGTTATACTTACATTTTTTAATTTTCTAAACGAAATGCATTGCAGCATTTGCCAACCATAGTATGGTATGGCTGGTATTGCCAAGTAATACCAGCCAGAATTACAAATTACAAAAAATTCATAACTTTGCAATATTAGAATTCAATACTGCCACATTTCTCCAATATTCAGACACATCCCTAATTTCCTTGAAATATTTGAGGTTACACATGCTCAAGTAAAGCTATTCATTGTCTCTGACTGAGAGGCAGCAGCATCATTCAGTGAACATCTCAAGGCTAAACCTGGTTATATATTAGAAAAAATACAACACAATAAATATGAACAAATAACTAGAAAATAAATTAGGCAGACTTTTAAGTGAGACAAATGACAAATTTTGCTGTGAACAAAAACAACAAAATAGAATTAATGTGGTAAAATCATTTTAAATAATCTGGCAAATCAACATTTAAATAACATTTAAAATTCACAGTTTAAATAGTATTAGCCGTTGCAGGATAAAACATTAACAATTACTACAACAGTGCATCCAAGTATTTACTACGCACAACTGCATTGGAAATACTGAATGAAACACACAATGCTGTGTCGCACCTCTTCGTCGTCGTAGAAAATGTTATTTGGGCAAGCATGTAACTGCATTTTCAGTGAAATTGGTCTTAAATGCAAATAATATAAAGTAGAACAATGTAAAATACATTTAAATATGTCTTGGTTGGCAAAAATAGTTCAAAAGAGACTGGTTTCACTCTAAACATCCCCTGACTATGTTCTGCTGGTGACTGAAATATTCTTATGTTGTAGAAGCCAAAGGTTTTAAGTAAAGTGTCATTTTGAAAAATACCACTTGGATTTAACTTGCTCAGAGTGTTAAAGTTTGCACCGCAGCACCTCATTTGGGGAGCATTTTAGCATAGATCGAGGGCATGCACTATATCCACTACTATTAGCCATGCAGGCTAATAGTAGTGGCTAAGTTTACTATTATTACCTACTGTGTGTCACAAGCAGGAGGCCAGACACATTTAGCACACAAATCTGAGGTGGTGGTTTATGTAACTGTGTGGACGAACCTGAGTAATCACACTGCATAGTCATTAAACTGACAGAAGTGCAATGAAGGGCCCACACACACATAGAAACCCTTCCCCTCGTGAAAATCCATTATCACCACAGTCACCACCTACGCTCCACAGGTCTGCCTACCTTCAGATCCACAAGCCCACTCACCTGCCCACCCACCCCACACCTCCTTGCACTTTTGACCCAGCTGATGTCAGCTGTTCCCATGGCAGTGTATGATAAATTCTATGCAAGCCAAATTTAGTTTTGTTGAACCTCATCATCTTCATCACCATCCTCCTCCTCCTCGTTTATTCTATATGTGGGCTTAACAAGACACTCATCTGCTGTTGTTTTGGAGTGGACACTTTGTTATATGGGGCGAATCTGAGAGCCTCTCGTGAACTGAGAAAATCATCACTGAAAATTTATGCTCAAGAGAAACTTTAGGGCCCTTGATTAGGGATGCTTCGCCACTGGTAGAGCAGAGGCCACTGAAAAATGCTATGAGGTTCCCAGTTGGTCCAGTGTGTGTAAGAAGAAGAAGGAGTCATCCAAACATAAATGTTCTTTCCAAAATGAGATTATAAGCTGATGTTTATAATCACAATGCATCGACAAACTTCAAAAAAATCCTTTCCTGTTTTTTCCAAAACTAAATGGAAACTGAATCTTGCACTATTCCTTTATGAGCAAGGATACTACTTCTTATTTGTCTTGAATGCACAAATAAATGTCCCTAAATTTACAGCTTTAGTGTAGAATTACAATTTGTTACAACAAATAGAAGTCGAAATAAGTAAATAAATAAATAAATTAATCAATGTTATCACCTCAAGCTCTGAGGATCTTTGTTATTTTGTCACACAATGCTGTATCTGTGTCAATAGAAATGGGTTCCAGATCACTGTATTGTTGTTTCAGTTGAAACACAGAACAATGGATTCTCAATAAGGCATGATTATCAGTTTTAAACATAAACCTTAAATAAAAGAGGCGCCGGGCACCGGTTGATGATTTTATGCTATTGTTAACATTGGATTAAAAACAGCTGAAATTGTTGCCAAAAAATTTTATTCAGCATATCATGACCGTGCCACAAACCCACTAATCAGTTCATGAAATATTAAATGGACCATACCTTAAGCAGCAACTCTAGTAAACTTTGATTTTTTTTGCATCTGGTGTCCCCGTGTTATTAACATACTCTGCTGTGCATGTGTGCAGGCAAACTCTACATAGAAGAGTTGTTTCATTCATTTATTAGTAATGCCATTATTCAGCTGTGTTGTTCTGCAGCCTCCCATGACCATGGAAACCTGCTTTAAAGTCTTATAGAGCGTCTAGTATGGAAAGGAGGAGTAAGAATAGTTTTTATTATTTTCTTACAGCCGATGTTCTCTTGTGACTTTTGGCTGTATGAACCCAGTCCATCTTTCCAGTCAATGGAGAGACTCTCATCTCCTTGAAAAAAACCTTACAGACAATCTGCCCACAAGCAGACGTCAACCACATCTCACCACCTACCAGCTGCTTGTAATGCAGACACTGTGTGGGGTGCAGTGTGCAGCAGGCTAGCTCAGGAGGTTTAATTCAGTTAAATCTCAGCCCAGCTTCCACTCATCTATCTACAATAGATCCCATTTCACGTTTTTTATTGCCTTTCAGTTTATAGGAGCTTCCTACATCACCCAGTTCGTTGCAGGAGTTCACCAAATTTGTTGAGTGGTAGTGGATAATGTTGAGCGCTGCTCCTAAACCTCCAGGTGTGATTTGTTGTTTAGAAACCGCCCATGTCTAAAGAATTTCTGTAAAGTTCAGCAACCAATGTACTTGTAGGTGGCCAGGTGTCCACTCATCCAAGAGAGAGGCTCCCAGTCATGTTTTTCTGCCGTTTATGTCCCCAGTGCCTACCACACACAAAAAAAAAAATCTTCCATCCGCCTTATAAAAATAAATTTTATGTTAAATCATTTATTATTTCTTTACCAACAAATCTGTGTTTTTTTTGTTGAAATTCTGCTGCAACAAATGCTCAAATTCTTATCCCTTGCCCACAAGTCTGGCACCTTCTCATAAAAAACTATTTGCCCATTAGTTGAAAACGCAGGTTGCTGTTGTTGTTGTTTTTTTTTACTTTTTTGAGACTTTTGTGTTTAGCTAATTATTGGTGCTTGTGGTTTACTGAATGTTTTAGGAGCTTAAAGCTTCATTGTTTGTCAGAGGTATGTTGTTATGTTTTGCACGATTAAAACATTCTTTAAGGGGAATGTGGAACATTGTACCACTAACACAAAACACAGTGTCTCACACGGTGTGAGGTCCTAACATGAATCTATTTTATCACCTTTTTTGCCTCTATGGCACCTATAGCAAAAATGGAAATTTCATATGTGTGCTGACATTAAAATTTCATGGTCAACATCTGTGGAAGGTTTTGATTTGCTGGCTTTATTTTGCTCTCATGATCCTGATGGTCCACACGGTGAACCATTACGTTCATCTATTGTTATCCATTCACATCGGTATGTTTCCAGTGTCAGGATGTGCATCTGCACAAAACTGTTTCAATTTAACTCAATAAACACGTGGAATCCTACTTATATTCTAACCAAAAATATGTTTGGAGAGCAGGAGTGGAGCTTTTTTCCGCACCAGTAACACTAGTTATTGAGCATCTGGCATGCCTGAGGGATAAACAGCATTTGTAGCCTGAGGGTATGAAGTACTAGAAAGAGACAACAAGTCAACTGGGTCAGAATATCATCAGAACAATGGTGAATTTTTGAGAACTGTATTTGCTATAAAGCATAATATAGATTCTGCCGGGGAGCCAGGAGTCAGAGAGCCAAGTGATGTGATGTTGCATGTTAGGTATTGTGAGTGTGGTTTGTGGCAGGAGTAGATGGAGAAAAGAGTCAAGAAACAAGGAGAGATGCACCGGATGATGGATGATGTTCCCCTAAAGTATGTGCAGTAACATTGCTGGGTCTAAACACCATGAATTATGAATGTATTTGTTCAGTCTAGCTTGTTCATGTGAACATCCTGAGGTTATCTCTAAGGAGTGAAAACAAGCACAGACAGCTTCCCTCTTGGGGTGATAAATAAAATCATGAATGTGTGCTTCCACATTCACCTGAGTCACCAATGCATTTTTACAACAATATTTTACACATTTTTACACAATTAATTTTCTTCCTCCTCGTGAGGCACGTTTTGTGTGTGTACATTTGTATCTCGCCACAAGGCCTGTTTTTCTAATGTTCCCAGCGGGGAGCGTTCTGAGGTCGGGTGGGTCTCTGCGGGGACTTTTGCTAACTAACCTATTGTGTTATTCACTCCCTCAGGCTAGGTCTTCTCTCACCGATTTATCTTTCCACGGGTGGAGACGAACCGACAACTCAAGCTTCGCTTAGCAATTGGAAGAAGAGTGAACATGCTGCCAGCTCAAATGGGATCAAGATATTACTGTAGCAATTATATTCAACATGAGGACAGGAAATCGAATGACCTTTTGATTGCAGACTCGCACTGTGTAAAATGGAAACACTATTACAGGCAATTAAAAGCAATCAGGTATAATTATACTATGTCAAAAATTCCCTGCTGGGCAAAGGTCTCTCTTGTGTTTCTCAGCTGGTCAAAACAGAAACTTCTGTGTTTAAAACTTTAACAGTGTCAGAAAGCAGCATTACTACTACTGTATGGCAGGCTCAAATCTGGATTTCAGCCTGTGATTTTAACAAACAATTGCCAAAAAACAATTCTCTAATGCAGAATTTACATGAGATTATATTAGGTTGGTCACTGTATAAGATTAAACATTCACAGCATCATACATTTGCCATATTTTGTCAACTTGCATCCATCACATACTACGTGTTTGAATGGGAAAGAGGAACTTCAAACATTAGACTTGAGTAACTGCTGGGTTAAGCAACACTAAAATTTGTTTGTGAGAAGAAAATCTGTGATTTGTTAGCAGTGGCGGCCCGTGAATATAGGGCGCGCGGGGGCACCGCCCCAGTCATCTCACATGAAGGAATCGAAATTACATTAAAAAGTACTGCTTTACACAGAAGCATGGGGAAAGCGCTGATATGGGTCATTTATTTGACGGAGCATTATTTCATGCAGCATGTTTTGGATGATGTCATGTAGTATGATTCCTTCAGCTACGGGTTATGCTAGCATCAGTGCCTTGGGTTTGTTTGGTTAAATTCCTGCATGGTGTAGCATGAGTGGGTTTCTTCAGAATATCCAGTCAGATGGAATGTTTTATTATTTCCCCACTGTGATTATTGTGTATATTCTAGTTGTACTCAAACTAAAACAGTGAGTCAAACTCGACGAGCAGCCCAGGATAGCATGCACAGGTTAATGAGCACTGAGTGTACGCTCTGGCTGCCGTACATGAACCAGTTTTGGCAGGAACTAAAGCCCCCAAGCAGCAGCTTTGGTATTCTTCTGCATGACCAAAAAGCCGTTTGGCAAGTACAGGTTGTAATGCTTTCCTTTCAATTGCTGGCAGTTAGTTTGGAGGTATAAAAAAGCTGAGTAGGTGGAATAAACTGGGAGCTTTTGTCAGTGTCAGACAGTGCGGGGCTTTGGCTATTTTTTGAAAAGTGTTTTTGGAAGTCCTTTGACAGCCGATGCAGTCCTTACTACGTTACAAAATGGTGAAGGATTGTTAATATTTGCTTAACAAACCAGGACCACCAATCCAGTTTGAGGTCACTAAGTGGAATAAGAGTAAATACTACCATTGCAGACCTGGATCCACTGCAGGCACTAAAGTAACTTTTATATACTGCTGTCTCAAATTCATCCATCTTACTTTGTGGGTTCACAGTTGACTTGTAACTCCCCATATTCTTGCCTGCTGCCAGAATTTGCCCTAAAGGGTTTCTGTTTTCTCGAGAAATCGAGCTACAATATCTCACTGAGACCTTTGGCTAGAGGTAGTTTTGAGTTTTACCCTACGGTTTGTTGACAGGTAATCATGTTGGACTTCTGCAGGATAGAAAAATTGATGAGGATACACAGTGGCTAAGACAGCTTTTCTTTTACCCCTGTGGATTTCAAGCAAATGTGGTGTAAGAATGGACTTTATGTGTTATCAGTATACCAGTCAGATTAGATCCGGTAAACTTTCCTTCACTCCACTCAGTCATATGTTTAAACACGTCTCTTTACATTTGCAGAAACATCCATTTCACAGTTTATATTCCAGAAATATTATGTGAGACTAAAAATCTATGCAACTGTTTCTATATAATGTCGTGTTTTTTCATCCACACTACATTTATATTCAGATCACTGCATTTTTATATTATTCCTTGTGTGCAATTAAGTTTGTAAAAATATTTTGGATTTACAGAAAACTCACTCAGTAACCCATAATGCCAAATTAAACATTTTCTAGAACGTGTTTTAGACATTTAATAAAAATCTGGAGCTGAACTCTCTCATTATTTAAGTATTATGCTTTAATTAATTCCTCAATTCTATCTTCAGGTCTGGACCTGGACTAGTCTGGACCTGTCAAGCAAGTAACATTCAGAGACATATTTTTGCTGTATGCTTTGGATAATTGTGATAATGAAAACTGAACCACAGTTACCCCAGTCTCACTCTCCTTGCTGCTAAGAACCCCCCCCCCCCCGATGCCATAATACTTCACAGTGGGGGTGGTATTAGCAAATGATGAGCAGGGCCTGGAGTAAAATAATTGCCTCATCAGACAAGACGGTCATTTCCCTCATGCTCTGAGAGTCCTTTGGACTGGTCATTTGGCAAACTCCAAACAGGGTGTGGTGTTCTTCCAACCCCAGACCGGATTGATGGAGAGTTCCTGAGATGGCATTTATCTGACAGCTGTTTCCATCCTGCATCATGCAGAGGGTTTCTGACATTCGTTTACATTGACCTCACTAAGTCCCTTTTTAGGATCTCACTGGAAAAAAGTAACTAATGGAACTAATGTTTCTGATAACAGATTTAGTTATACTGTTGTACTATCACTGTGATCTATGCCTCACCATAATTTTATGTCCCACAGTCCCACAGAGAGTTACTTGGTCTTCGTGACCTGCTTTTTTGTCCTGATACACATGCAGTGTGTGTGTGCATGTCCAGTCAGTGCATTCAAAAGGGACCTGCGTATGTGTGTTAGTCAGCACGTGTGTACAGTAAGTTTATTCCGTCTGAAAAATCTGTGTGATGCAATCAGCCAACGTCCTGCCTGTGTGCAAGCTCAGAGGTCTTAAGGTTTGGGAGGTCAGTAAAGGTCTATTGATTGAATATAATATTGATGGAACAGCGGCACTTCAGAATGCCTGACAGCTATTAGATAGATAGTAGGTGGAAAGTCCATTGCAGTCATTGTTACATGGTTCTGCAGCAAAATGAAAGATGCTCATTCCCTTAGAAATTCAATTTCTCTGATATCTATGGGAAAACAATAAGGAATTACTGCCTTTCTTCCCTTGCTCTTGGTGTGTGTGTGCGTGTGTGTGTGTGTGCACGCGTACTGTATGAGCGCTGGTAAGGATCAGCAGTCGAGCTATCTGAATGTTACCTCGGGGGGATGTGTTTGTGAAATTGGATTTAGCGTCTTATTTGATACATTATCTCCAGCACAATTTGGTCGCACATTGTTTCCATTTAGGGTCATATTGAATTTGTTTTAAGTATGAAATATGGGCTGTGTGGTGAGGTCAGTGTTTTGCAGAAGATCCAGGGCAAGCTGAAATCAATCCGAAACAATCAGGGTATGTATTTTCAGTATCTCAATCTGGAATCACATTCTAATGAGACTTATAAGACATCTAGCTAAAGCTCCTTGTCACTTGGGCTCACTTGGGACTTGGAGAAGGCTGGTTCCACAGGTCTGTTTATTATAACACAATGACAATAATCCAGTGAGTGTTAATCACACGCTGCGGATCAGCCCCTCTGCTCCCTTTTACCAGGAAACCCCCTTCTACTCCAACACACATAAATGATATTTATCAGACTATAATCAGAAACTGACTGTACCTGCATCCCATTCTCACACACTCATCTTACGATTGAGGCACAGCCGCCCACCACCACCACAATTTCGGCTTGAGTTGGACTTCGATCAGTGATCAACTGTCAAAATGTTTGTCCTGATGAACAGACAATGTCTTAATCTGTCATCTGGTGACTTGTTTTTCCCAAGATAACAAGTCTTATTTTGAGATATCCATAGCCTGGTTTTCTCGAGATAACAAGATTGTTGTAGGAACCAGACAGTGGCTCCAACCAAGTCCGTCAGCTCCAGAAAATCCAGGCAATTCTCTGGAGCTGATGGACTTTGTTGGATCTCTTGATGGAGAACTATCGCTATGCTTAAAGGGACATCTGAGACAGTGCAGAAAGAGCTGATAACTTTCCTTTTCTTTACTTTAGCTGCTTGACTGCACATTCTCAGCTGAAAGAGAAAGAGACGGGTTAAATTTAGTTATAAATAGTAAATGACAGAAAACACAGACTGTGTATTTTCATGTGAACTTAATATTTTAAAGCAGTGTGATGCATGAGAAGGTGCTTCGTTTTATACTGGTGGTGATATGTGGTTAGAGTGCTTCAGAAAACTAAAAAGTCCACCCCCCGTCGAATAATTTCACCAGCTGCCACTGTAGGTAGAAACAGCTGTTGATCTTTTCCCCTTTTAGCCTCCTCTGCATGTTCTGTCTGTTTCAGCACAGTACGTGACCATGTACTGCAGAAACACACATGATGAAAAGCTTGTCAAAGTCAAGGTTGAGAGGATTATGCAACCAGTCACAGCGTCGACAGCCAATCAAGATGTTAGTTTTTGCTTTGCGTCAATATAGTTGTGTCATTCGAATTGTGATCATTGTATTTAAGTTGTGGTGCTGATGAATCATCTCTGGAATGTGTGGAATAATTCACTTCAGCACAGGAGCTATGAGCCACATAACGAGAAGAAAGTGTGTAACGCAGTGAATCTTGTCACCGTTTCCTTTATGTAAGCTTAAGTCACACTTAATTTAATAGTAAACTGACTTGATCATTTAAAATCACATTTGTCTTTTACTGTTATCTCACAATAACTTTCATCTTTTAGTCTTTCTGATCTGTTTGGTTATGGTAGCATCTCAGCGGCAGTACTTTGATATAAATGCTGTGAAGATGGGATGCAACTGGAATTTGATTCAACAAGACATAATTACCCTCCACCTTAAAGAAACCTCCATCACACGGATGTCCGAGTTTCACGAAGCCAAGCGACAGAGTTTCTCTCTCCCCTCTATGACTTATTAAGCAGGTAGCATTTCATTGTCCCTTTCTAATGCTTTGAGAGGGCTTGTCAAATAATGCTGTTATGTAAGCCATCCGTGTGTGCACCACCTCTGTTGGTGAAGCAGCAGTGATTCAAATCCAACTATACATTCATGAACGACCTCACATACGCTCCAAACTGCCACTTTCTGCACACTGTGTGCCGATAGCAGGTGCAAAGTTCGTTGGTTGTTTTAGGAGAAACTGAGAAGTTTAAAGTGAGTCCAGGACCAACAGTCAGCGCTAAGATTCATCAGCCTTCCAAGTTTCATCAAAACCTGTGAAACCTGTGAAAGTCAGTGTAATCCTTTCAATACCAGAACACAGTGCCAAATCACCTCCTCTCTTTATGCTGCATTAAATCAGATCTCTGCAACGTTGCCAAGAGAAAAATAAATCTTCATAACTATTACAGCCACCTACTAGGCCAACAGACATCATTTGTGATAATTGTTGAAAAAGACATTTAATCTTGGTTTGAAATTTTAAACAAACGTATCTCGTCGGACAGAGAGGCACCACAAGATATGAAAATTGGAACAAAATGTCTCAGTCCTCTGAGAAGCAGGATTAATTTCCTAGATTTTAGACAGACATCTCACATGGAATGCGTTTAGTGTTTGTGGTTTCTAGTGTCTGTACTCTGAGATCATCATTAGGAAGCATGATAACATGATAGCTCAGTGGGTAGAGCAGTCACCTTCAAACCCAAGGGTGTGCGAGTTCGATTCCCAGTTCCACCAGTTACATGCTGAGGCGTCCATGGATAGGACACATGTCTAGCAGCTGTCCAAACAACAATTTATTAAAGTATTCATTACTATTATTATAACGCTCAGGGCAGCAGGGGGTGCAAGTGAAAATGCTAAAGTCCGTTTCTACAAATGCTAATGTCTGTAAGATTAACTTGCAGGTGGATGTTGGGCTTATGCGATAGCATCTCTAAGGCTACATTTTAGAGGATTTTCTTCTTGTTTATGCAAATTCTCTTGCACATTTAATGTATCAAGCATGTTCTGGTGATCACGTAGATGCTTCTGCTTTTGGCACCGGATGACAATGACGTCTTCTTTCCTTCCTTGCTCACAACAGGACTACATTGTTGGCATATTTACAATCCCATGATATGATATCAGTCTGGCAGATGGACCCAAAGAGCCTGGCACAAGACAGCGCTGGTGACTTTTACAGTAGCTCAGCAGAACTGCACGACACTCATCTACACTTCCTTGCTCATGGAACGGTAATGGGACAGTACTTATCACAGTGAATGACACAGATGATGACCGGTGAAAGCAGTTATGGCGGCTTGCTTACATCAGCATTGTTGTGTGGACCCAAGGTGACAGAGGAACTCTGCATACAATCTGATCAAGTGCGACGGCCACGGCTGCTAGTTGCATTTGTTCCTGATGCATTGAGGTGAATGTATCAGTAGGTCTATGCAGAGACTGGTGTTTTGGTGGCTGCAAGTCATCGAGCCTTGCAGGAAATCTCCACTGAGGTCAAGCTTAGAGATTGGCTCATTCAGCTCTAGATGGAGGGGGGGTTCAAACAAAGATAAAAACAAATGTGCTGCATACCATACAATAACTATAACTTATCAAATTATATGATGTATCCAAGTGAGCCACATGCATGTTCACCTGCACACAGTTCAGAGAAGGGTAATTCGATTTTACTTTTAGTACCATGTTACTTCAAAGTTATGCTGACTCACTGAAAGTCTCCCTTACTGTGCTACAATCTAAAATATTAAGTAGAAGGATCCACTTTATTGGTCATTGATACATTTTACAACAAAATTTCTTCTGTGACCCGTAGGTGAGTGTGAATACACATGTTCGCACAAATACACAACCACGCTACACACAGTTCATTTTGACAGTTGTCATAAACATGGCAACATAGTGCAGGCAGAGCTGCTGCTGGTATGGTAATATGGGTGAAAACTGACCTGGATTAACTTCCCTTTTTATTCCGGTAAAGATGTTCCATTTTGACAAACATCCCTGCACATCATGTATTTGTCATCTTCTCATGCAGAAAGGAAAACAATTGAAAATGCTGCCTGCAGAGGCGATAAACATGACAAAATGTTTACCCTGTTTAAAAAAATAACATCGCTCCTTGATCTTTACTTGTCTGGTTCTTGAGCTGAGGATCTATTCTCCTTCTCTCTCTCTCTCTCTCTCTCGTCTGTAAAGGTGAGCAGCTCATGATGCTTGTGAGCCATGTGTGCAACAACATCTGCCAGTAACAGAGAGGTTTGTGTGGAACAATGTGTTCCCTTGTCCCCTCTTTATACCATCCCACTTATTTATAAAGCACATTCGATGAAGCAACAAGACCGACCAACCAACCAAAGGCTGCACACTTTAAAACAAAAACAACACAATTTAAAAGACACAAACGAGACATCACGATAAATAAAAGCAGCAACAGAAGGAGCAGAGGAGCTTTATGTTAAGATAAGCTTCTTATATGATATTTACACAGATATAAAACTGTCCATCTCCAGAACAATCTAACTTTTAAGTATTACCATTGATCTGCCCTATTTTGAATGCATTTCCTGCCATTCTCTCTGTTGCCGAAGCGAGTTCGTCAAACTTTCTCACCACTCTGACCATGGATGTTCATTCATCTAAACTAAGCCCTAAAAGCCTCAGACAAAAATGAGCTTACTGTGTTATCTTAGGAGAGCCAGAAATAGCACAGAGCATCTTGGCAAGTACTGATATACAGTACCTGCCATAAATAAACAGACATGTTGAACAGCTCTTACACTTGGCTGTGTGCCTACACTAAAAAATCCTATGAGCTTTGCCATTCAAATGTTAGAATACAAACACATTCACCTGCTGGAGGGTAGTCGGCTTTCTAAGAGAAAATGGCTAGTAATGCTGCTTAATCGCCGTTTGTTTTATCACAGTCTGATAACATGTGAAACATGAATTTGACCAGTTCAGCGTTTAAGTTAGAAACTTTCATTAAATATTAGAAAATGCAATGACTGTAAAAACACATCCTAGGGAAGTCCAAATTGTTAATATAACACAGTGAAAACACGACCCTGCATGCACTGTAAATATCTGCAGCCTGCCACTTTGTCCATGATGCGGGATGCAAAAAATACCACTAAAAGGGAAGTGGATGAATCTACAGGCTGTAAAGTGGCCTCTCAAAGCTTTGATGGGCTGGGGGGGGGCATCCGTGTGTTCCCTGAATGGATCTGACTTGCTGTAAAATGTCCAGGTCAGAGAATCAGGGAAATGTATTCACTCACACCTTTTCCCCTAAGATTCTTGTTACAAGAATCTGTAAGTTGACCGGGAGAGAAATGAGCTATAGGTGATTATAAAGTCTCATAACGTGCGTATAACATGTGACAAAGAGTAAGACGCATCGGCACACGTGCAGTTACTATATAATAAAATAATCTTTCGATTGCTTCTGGTGCCTCCAGCTCTGGCCTTTAACGGTGACAGTGAAGTGGCAGCAGCTCCCCCTCTGTAGGGGTAATACCAAATCAAGCTGTGCTCTACACACTTTCACATCTCACAGTGGCTCCTCTTGAATAGCTTGTTTCAGGAGATGCTGTCGTGCAGTCGTTTTCTGACTGGGGGAACCATGCCAACCGATTCATGCATGGTCACTGAACGTTGAGGGATATTTCACAGTGAGTGCAGATTTAGGGTTATGGCACATTTCAGTAATGAGGAACAATAACAGGTTGACATTTATTACTCCTCTTACAGGCTTTTATAAAGCCTGATGTTGTAGTACCCCGGGTACAATATGCATTCTAGCTGGTGACTGATTATAAAATCATCTTTCCCCCATCATCTCCTCAATATGTTCACAAACACAGAAAAATAACCCCTCTGATCACCCGTTGCTATAGCAACTCCAGCTTGAGCACTGTGATGCTTCAAGGCCATGGATACTGTTGTGATACCAGGCATTTGCAGTAAAACAGCACAGGTCTGTGACCAAAAGTACACTTTAAAGACAACATTGGGAAGATGGCTGGGGACAGAGAAACTAATTTTCTTAGATAATAAAACAACAACATATAGAAATCCATGGGAGGATGTCTGAGAAAAAACTTGTCATCAGTGAACTGAAAGTCTAATTACCGAATCATCAGGTCTCTGTGCCGCTGAATGTGCACTCCAATAAGAATCAACTACAGAGAAAGAAGTACCGCTAAGTAAAATCACAGTCTCTCCATGGCACATTGAAGACTTCTGCACAAAGAAGAACCGTGGTTCTGCCCTAAAAAACACGACATCCTGGTGACAGATCCCCAGCTGTCTGTTCTGTCCCAGTGTAGAAAGATGGCAGCTGAGTCTACATTCTGCAGTAACTCCTGCTTTGCCTCATTACGTCGCTGATACAGTCGTGACAGGAGACAAAGTGACTGACTGTAACTGTTAAACACATCAAGCGCTGCTCTGTGAGCTCGTTTCATCTCACAGCCATTGCTAATCTTGTCTCGCTTCACACTTGTTACAAAACTGCCAGACTGCTGCACATTCAGACCTGTCTCATGGACGGGCAGTTCTGCTGCCTTGTTTTCGCTGCATTGTCAATAACCAAATAGCTATATAAATTTAAAATATATAAAGATTTAAAGTATTGAAATTGGTCTTAGAAAAGTAATATGAATCTATCTGCTATATATACTGTATATATATATATATATATATACCCTGAAGCACAATAATGTACTTTTGTTTAATTACACAATAATCAAAATCACGCTTTGTGATTATTAGAGAACAGTAAACCTTGTCCTCCTCTAACATTTAGCAAGTTATGGGTATTATACGTAGATCATAGACATAACGGACTAATTTTTACACTAGTGTGACCCCACTGTGCTGCAATGTTGAGTGGTCAAGACTGGCAAAGTCCACGAGGAACCATGCGCGGAACCATGATCCCAGTTGGCAGGATCTGTAAATGGCCAATATGGCAACTGGCTTCTCTCAGTGGTCGCAGATGGCACCCAGTGACTTCAGGGTCAACACGCTGTCTCTGCCTTGCCAAACATCCCTGGGTAGGAGGCTCCACCTTCACCTGCCTCAGCAGATTTCAGCACATGTGGGTGAGGAGGCAGTTCTGTTCACAGGAAGCGATTGAACAAAGATACAAATGACTTTTGTGTCACAGTATTCTGCTCAGCAAGGACACGGTTACTTAGACAATGCAGTATATAATTATTGGTAAACCATATAAAGTGACCTGATTTTGACCATTGGTTTCAGTCGTTGTGAACATCGTGTATGTAGGGCACTGTCACATTGAGGTAGAAACATCTGCTCTCTCAGTAGCCAGCATCTTGATCCGTGAGCATTCACTGCATTCAGTTCCTGGATTTATGTAGGCTATATGTTTCCTCTTATGCTTCATTTGTAACATGCATGGACATGTGGGCCCTGGAGGGTTTGGCGAAAAACGCAGAATGTTATAGCATGATTTCATCTCCAAAAACAATCAGAACCCGTCTGCAGATGTTTGATTTGACAGTTTTAACCCTAATTTACATACAAACATGTTTTCTTTCACATCTACCACTTTGTATCGAGCTGTGCAGAGTTTGGTTTTTATCATTCAGGATGTGACATATCCATCTCTGACATTTCTGCTGCCACCCAAGTGTCAATGGATGCATTATCTACTCTCTCTAATCTATAATAACATCAGGAAACATTTTGTGGAAAGATGTTACTGCTGATTTTTTAAATCAAATATCCCACAGCTGTGAGCCCTAAAAATGACATTTCATCCATCTCCAATATTTTTTTGAGGAAGGCAGAAATTTCAGAGACAGATATCTCAAAGCCTCATATATGTATCTACAAGTCTGCTTTTGATACTGTTAGATTTAGGCAAGAACAACAACCTGCAATCAGCAAGATCAGGATGTTCGGACAGATCAGTCAGTTTATAGGTTTTTTTTTAATGAGGCAATCAGCGTGTGTCACAGTCAATCTAAGTGTGACCTTAACTGAACAACATTTTATCACGTCTGCAGGGAACAGGAAAAACGTGGCCAGATAATATGTATTCTATCTGACTTTAAAATACCTTTCTTTATTTTACCCCATGTAGCAGCAGCGTCGTGCCACGTGTCTACCCCTGCCAGCATGTTCCTCACCAACTTCACTGAACTGATTTATTTAAGGAAAATGCTTCAGTCCATAATGCAAACGTGGTTAGATCTAGACCCTATAGATTTCACTTTAGTCAACATGCCTTCAACACACCTTCCATCAGTCTATTCGCTGTAAAATGTATTATTATTATTTTTATCAGACTTCATCTTTGAAGACTTGTAGATGTGACAATAATTGAGACAAAGAGTACAGGTGCACTATGAGCCACAGCTGCTCCTTCTGTAACCTGTCATTCACATTAGAATCGAGATCATCCTTCAGACTAGTCTCTGACCCCCGTCTCCTCCTGTGCGCGCTGTCCTATCCGCGGTGCGCTCTGGACACCGAGCCCCCCCTCCTCTCCGCGCTTCTGTCCTCACCGCGCAGAGCTCGACGCGCACAGGCACAACAGATGGTACAGTACTACAGACCGCAGGAGCGCACGCATTTCACGCAGAACTACTTTTCTATCTCAGAACTTCACAGGAACGTCTAGTATAATAGGAGCAGGGGGCGGGTTCACCGAGGACAAACTCGACTTTGACGGTCCCTGGATCCTACGTTTAGAGGCGGAATTTGGTTTCTGGGTAAGTTGTGATGTTTTTTTTCTGTGTAGCTGTTCAGCATCGGGAATCGGTGAAGTCAAAGCAGAATACAGAAGGAAATCTGGAAATGCGATGACATCGATTGATTGTCTCCTGTGATCAACGTATTTAACTCTATTTATTAACTAACCCACCAAACACTTTAAGCTCGTTATATATATTTTTCAGATGTTCGACATATAAATAAAACCAATCACTTAAACAAAACGTTGCTATTACACCGTTTGTGCAAAGGTAAATCGGTATGTTGCTTATTTGAAACAAAGCCAGCGAGATGTTTCCTTTTAATATGCATTGCAGTAATTCGTGTGCCTATAAATCAGGACCGAGCAGAGGACATCAGATCCCCTCCTCGTTATTTTAAAAGAAATAAGAGTTGATGTTCCAGGAGTTGAATGCAGCACATAAGTGCTGACGCTGCAACTCTGTGCAGATGCTGAAGCCACACCAGCGACATTCAAACTCTGTAATGAGCATTTTAAGTGACTAATGTTGAGCACTCCTCCCACTGCTCCACATGTTGTAAACTTTTAATGTGAAAAACCTGTTTGACAGTCAAAGATCAGACACTGTTTTTCATCTCGTATGATACGTGGCTGGTGTCAAATGTGGCTTAAAGGAGGGCAGGTGGGGTCTGACTTTTACATAAAGAAGTTGAATATCCTTTTTAAGCCCTTCTCAAAGTTTAAATGAGATTAAAGTACTGACAGTTTTTGAGGATCATAGTCATCAATCTTTGTTTTGTCAGAGCACATGTAGACATCAGCTTTCTGAATTGTGCTTTAATCCGTTTTTTTTTCATTGCGAAGGCTCAAGTTCATAAGGAACAACTCCTGCTGCCGTCAGCATGCGTTAGATAGATTAGGCTCTTCACCGAAACAGCTTGTGAGACACTAATATTTATGAACTCTCCTGCCTCAGAACAGCATTACAGAGCTCTGACATTTCGTCTCAACTCATCTCTTGACATCCATTATTATTAGTCTTTTATTAGAGAAACACATCATATGGTAGCACAGTAAGATAGCTGAGCCCCCCCCCCTCTCTCTCTAGATTTACACACACACAAAAGAAAAATACACCATAGAAGCATTTCCTCTATATGTCGATGGCATTCATCTGTATGTCACATCCTTAAGGCGCTTCAGAATGAGCCATGCGTGTCCAATCACCAGTGAGCTGTATGTAATGATTTGCACAGTCCCAAAAGAGGTCCAGACCTACGATGGACCCCAGGTGGCCCTGTGGCAGCAGCAGCAGCTACAGGAAGGCACAGCAGATTACCACACAGCCTGGCAATTTGCACACAATTAGCTCTCAAGGGAGAACCACTTCAACTTTGTGTTGCATCCACTTTTAATTCAGTGAAAGCTGTGGCCCGCTCTCATTGTTCTGCGACCGCATATCTACAAATGTTCTAACACGGGTGAAGCTGTGATAATGACAACGATTCTTTAAATAAAACTGAACAGTAGAACAGCAGCAGAAAGTAGAGCAGGTTCTCACAAATATCTACAGGATTATTTTCCCACAGTCGGCTCATTGATCTGCTTTTTCTTTGATCCAGATCTATGTTTTCTGTAGTGCAGCAGAAATGTTTTTATTGCCTTCTGCCTTAAGTGTGTTGTAGTACCTATTGTACCGTGCAGGTATCCTTTGTCTCTTAGATATTATACATATATTTTTTCTCTTCCTTGCATTTATTTGGGCTCAATAAAAATGTTATGGCCCATCTGAGAGTCCTCTGCCACTAATGCTCCTGTTCAAGAGGCACACAGCAAATTAGCGTCACTATGTGTGCTCTTACACAGTCGAGGAGTGTGCTGTGCTGAGGACTAAATAAAAACGCACGCTGAGCAGCAATATTGAGGCATAAATTGTTTGCTCTAATATTGTACTGTAGTGCAGCGGAGGTATCACGTGTAGAGCCAGAAAACTCTGTAATCTGAGTCTGCTCTGCTATTACCTGGACAGATTCTTTGTCCATTTTGTGGTTTGTTTACCCAACTTCTGAGTGCCTACCTGAGAGTGCAGAATAATTGTCTCTGTGCTGCTGACATTTGTGTGGTGCCAGAGATGCCTCCAGTGTGACATTTCATTATATTGTTGTGAATGGTTAGATCTAATATGATGAGACGGAACTGGCTCTTTTTATGAGCGCTGTAGCATGCGGACTCTGAGTGTAGGTCTCTTTGAAGAGTGGAATCAAAAGCATGTGGATACCCAGCCACTGCAGAGGCCGACTGTTTTATTGACTTTACATAACCCACAAGTGAGGTGCACCTCACAAATACAGTACCCGTTTCTGCCATAAACATTTTTTTTAGCTACATCCTTCTCAGGCTCTACAAGCAACCAAACAGAAAAGCTACACTGCAGCATGGAGGAAATCAGGTAACGTGATACATGCTTGCTCATTTCCAAACAGCCTGCGGATGAATTGCATTTCACAAATGTGTCATGCAAATATCAATGTGCTGCTTTGCTTTCATCCTTTGGGCCAAAAAAGAAAACAAATGGTTCAAAATATCTTAAAAGCTTTCACTGTTATCTCTGAATCAGAGAGGGATATTTTAATTAATGGGTTCCATCTGAGGGGCTCTCCCATTCTACTATTGCTCCTTTCCACCCATCAAACTAAAGCCAAGGGGAGCCGTCCTCGCACGACTCAAGCAGCAAAGCAAAAAGTAAAGACACCATGGTTTCAGAGACTAAGTTCGGCTGCACGTGGCTTATTTAATGGGGCAATGTACACGCTTGCTCTATTCGATGTGGATCAATATCCTGCTGTGAGGTGTGAGTGAGAGTCAAATGGGGGGTACTGCAGGGAATCACCCCTGCACTGAGACCTGGAGCAGGTGTTAAGTTGTAGCATGCAGCAGCTGACAATAAGCAGCCAATCACAACATGAAAAGAAATATACTCAACATGCTAAACATACAGTTCATGCATACTCTGCTGGATGATTGTCAGCATCCTTGTTATCAGAGCTTGTTTGTGCACATAGCAACTTATTCTATGCCACCCTGGTACATTCATGTAGAAGAAATGAAGAGTGCAGCTATTGTGTGGTCAGATAAGGAAGTCATTCAGGTGTAAGTGTTGCCAGAAAAGCAGAAGAGAAAAGGAGCAATTTGAAGGGATGCTGCTGAATACTAGCCGTTCCTGTACAATGTTCATCATCAGTCTAGACATCACTAGACTATGTTTAGAAGTTATTATCACTGGATCAGACTAATGGATATTTAATTGAAAAAGCACTCCACAGATTTAGCAATGCACCATGTTTTAAGAATGATCAAAACTGATGGAGTTGGCCTAGAGATTTAAATAAATACCGCCTCAAGTGGCATCACTTAAGACAATCTATTATCCGTCATGGACCACTCACCAGTCGCCTGCTAATAATGCTCTGCTGTCTGAGGCTCGGTCAGAAACAGCTGATTTCACACATTCCTGCCCACCAATCAGAATGCGGTAACATTTGATGGTCTAAAGTGTGACATCACTTTCAAACCACAGACACACAGTCCAATATTTAGTTTGTTGGCCTCTGGAGACTGCATCACCACCCGTTCATCGCACACTTACCAAGTTTGTTCTGCCGTTCAGTGTTGGTGAGGGAGGTATTACTGCATGATCACAAAGTGACGTCAGGGCAACATGCTCAGTAGGATGGGCAGCTAATAAGTCTCGCCTGCGTTGTTTTCCTCTGGCTGGTTTCCGCTTGTCGTGGACGACTAGGAACGACTAGGACACAATCTCTGTCATGAGTCGTTATGGGTTTTTATCAGGGGGAGAATATAATAGTTCTGTTATAATGATGCTGTCAGTGCTGTTTATGAGAAGCAGGCAATTAGTCTCAGTTTAAAAAAGGAGAAAGACTATTTTAATAATGTCATCAATCATGATTACGACAGAGTGAACAGCCACTACAAAAAATCAAACTGATTTCCGACTGCCCTCAAACCTCGTCTTTAGCAAAAAGTGCACCACGCCGCTTCAAAGAGACTCCCTGCCTACCATCCACAAATAGAAAATTTAAAGGGGAATTCTAAATTGAAATGGATTAATATTTCACCTCTGCATTGATTCATGCTGCCACTGTGGGCATTTTCATGTGCGAGCGAGTTGCTCATAAAAAGGCCTGCGATAACGCAACTGCGGTCATTAGCCGGAACATCCTCTCGGTTCCACTGTGCATTAAAGGAAATGTGCCTCCTGTGTGGTGTATTGCTGTCGTCACCACTTAGTTTGTCACCCCAGTTGCCTTCCCTGTCATTTTCTCATTCACAAGAATTGTAGCGAGACAAGAGGTTGCGGCGATAAAGGCCGTGATGGATGGAAGGTATTATTATTGATGTGTGGTGTTTGCTGACTGTATCCTGAGGAAATAGGTGGCATTTTGCATGATATTTGTGTGCAAGGTAATAATCTCAGGTGACATTTAATTCATCAACTCAGCATAGTTCTGCTCTTTGCAACAAAACACTGATGAAACATTGAAATACCCAGTGACATCTTTTGTTACTAAACAGAAAGACTGCACACACACAAGGGAGATGGAGGAGAGCTACTGTAGTGTAGCTGGAAATTAATTTACGGATAAAATCAAGCCAGGATCTGATGTTTGGTGTTTTTCATGGGTCAGTCCTGTTATTAGATTTTTAGTCTCTTTTGATATTGTCTTTTCTACATGTTGCACTGGTTTGTATTTCATGTTGCACAGGTGAAGGACAGGGGAAATCTATTTTCATTAATATTGCATGGTAGCACCTGAAGACAACCAGCAGTTGCATGACTACAATCGATGCTACTCCCTCATGCTCTGGTAGTTTGTCACTGAGGTGATGTGGTTAGAGATGCGCTTTGACTTGACCCCCTGAATCACAAAGTCTCTGGCATCATAGACTGCTGCATTGTTAGTAGTAGGCAACTGCATCTTGATAGTGAAGTGGGTTGGAGGTTATGATCTGTGCGATTTCATTTTTTTTAGCCTAATTTTAAAAATAGTGACGAACTCAGTTTTGCCAGTTTGCAATTCTGAAGACAAAACAGGTTTTGCTCCTGGTGAAAGAGAAGGAGGAGAGGGAGAAGAAGAAGTAGTGTGCACCTTTGTACAGACAGTGTACAGAGACGTGGAAAAATGGTGTCTCAGAACATTGGGAACATAAGACAAGTAACTCAGACTTGGCTACATCCAGGTCTGTACAAAGAATTTAAAGTAATTTTTTATCAGAATCAGCTTCATTCGCCAAGTATGTTGCACATACAAGGAATTTGTACAAATACATAAAAAACTATATAATTAAGACAGATTACAGACTAATTATAACAAGACAGAAAGACAAGACAGTATGTGTGAGTGTGTGTGTGCGCGTATCAGTGCAGTGTGCTGAGTTGTGTGCAGTTTGTGTCCATATAGCAGCAGCAATCAGTTGTTTATTAGTGATGTTGCCTGAGGGAAGAATCTATTTTTGTGTCTGGTAGTTTGGATGACATGTTCATGAGAACATTGAAATTGGTACTAACCACCAATTTTTGGTATGATGTTATCAGGTAGGGGCCTCTTGCACACGGCCGTCATGTGTTAAGCCTAATGCTCCATCATGTTCAACACTTAAACACAACACACTATCAGATTGATGAAGGCGAACCAAAACAGTAAAAGTAAACAATGAGCTATCGGACAACATTTAGCAGAGGAGCTGTATATTTGGATGATCGAAACCTATTTACATTACCTTGTTGCTTTTACATTGTCGTTTAATACATTGTTATTTAATAAATGATTCAAGACATCTTAAATAAACTGAAGCATCATCTTTATGGCTTTCTAAAACCTAATTGCCTGAAATAATGTATTTTCAAAGAGGAGGCTGTAACTGTTTTCTCTCAGCCAAGTCCTATGTTTGTACATCTTTTTGCCGTGGCATATATACATTCTCCAAGGAGATACTGGTTATAAGAACCAGATGCAATATTATGTTTCACCTGAAAGTTCTTCTCTAACTAGTCGAACATTTGCTTAATGAGATGCAGCTATTTCACACTGAATGAGAAACTAGACAGAGGGAGGAGGTGGTAGTCATGAATGAGGAGACTCAATAAAATAATATTCAGGACACCTTTTCTTTCTCTTGTTATGAGAAAGACATGAACATAATAAAAACACTGGACCCGGATCCTGGAAGGATGAGCAGGCAAACAAATAATCCACGTTTGACAATGCGTTGCGAACCAAATGATGCATTTCTCTGCATCAAGCAGAACTAGTACTGTACTATGATGCCACACTGAAGGACTTTGTAACCAAGGCAACAAACAACAGGCGCAGAGAATGGTCAGATTAGCCGGTGAAGTGTGAAGAGAAAGCATTTCAGATTTTACATAAAGCATAATGGCCAAGCTGTGTTGTGCAAAAACAGTCCATTAAAGCAAAAAAACCTGAAAGACACAGTTTCCTTTTGTGGATACTGTATTATTTGTAGAAGCACTTGTGGTGGTGTGTACTCTTTCTCTCGTGAATTTTTCAGCTCGCATAAACAAGCATTGCCTGACGACCAAATCTGACTAAACCGAAATCTAATGCTTTAGGTTCAAATTCACAAAGGATTATTTTAACACCAAGCTCAAAGGCTGAGCGCATGTAGCTGTGCACAAGGCTGGAGAGATGAGCTAATCACAGACTTGTGGAGGAGGATGCTCCCATTAGCGACAAAGATTCACACCTCAGTCATTCATCTCGCCACCTCCCACCGCACTGACCCCCTGTCACATGTTCTGAGTCACCTGGCTCCTCGCCACTGTTCCCTGCTCCCTCTCCCAGCGTATTACGTGAGCGTCTCTCTCGCTCTCTTTTGCTTTCTCTTGCCGTCTCCTTATGGAGCACACCAACACATCAAAAACATTAACTGTATCACTGCCTAGACAAAGTAAGGAAACGGAGGATAAGTAAATATAGGTACAGACTGCCACTATTGACTGGAGAAAGGCCTCAGAGATGAGGCTTCTTTTATTCACGTGGGAGGAAAAGAAGCATGAGTACAGCTTTGTGGTGGATAGTATGTTTTTGTAGAGCAGTGAGCCACCTCTTCCCACCACATTACTTCCTGTGAGAAAGGCCAAACATGCATCACAGGACCAACCCTATGGGCTTTGAATAACATGGCTCTAATTTGGCACCAGGCAGCATCACTTTAAATGAAACTGTTGGTTATTGTGCCGGCACAGCTGCATAATATTTTCGCCAGGAACACTAAAACTAAAACAAAGCCAGCTGTCACTTGTGACATGAAACAGATCTGATTCTAGTGGGCTCCAACTTGGACACACAATAGCTAATAGCTGGCTTAATAAGGACTTAAAGGGGAAAATCTTTCCTCATGTTAATTTGAGCTTTAGAGCAAACAACCAGGATACAACATTTTATTTTTGATTCATTCCCTCAGCGTCACTCACTCTTCATTCATTGTCCACCACTCTCTCATGGAGCCACGGAGGAGGTCTCACTGGTGCGTTCACTGGAAGTCTTAACTCTTTTTAATTCTCACTGTTTATGTAAAGAGGTGATGAGACGATTTAGAGAAGGTGAGAGTGAACGGCACAGCTCCTCACTGGTACCATTGAAGTCACTGGGTCACTAGCATTCAACAGTGATTGTTTGGACTGGATGACTCCATCAGCAGAGGTTGATATACTTTCGTCCGCCCGTCCATCCGTTATCTGCACCACTTAATCTGTGCAGTGTTGTAGGGGGCCT
Organism: Microctenopoma stevenorrisi; assembly: GCA_032270685.1. NCBI lineage: Eukaryota > Metazoa > Chordata > Actinopteri > Anabantiformes > Anabantidae > Microctenopoma > Microctenopoma stevenorrisi. Next base: position 3,977,283 of record JAUMTR010000022.1, on the reverse strand, counting down.
GGAGCCAATCCCAGCCGGGCGAGAGGTGTGGTGCATCTATCACAAGGCCGACATATAGACACACGCAGACACCTACGGGCAATTAACCTAATCTACATGTCTTTAAACTGTGGGAGGAAGCCAGAGAACATGCACGAGTAGAGGAGAGAACACTCCAAACAAACGAATAACCGCCGCAGTACTGTAGTATTCTGAGCCTTTGATGGAACCATGTTGGTAAAAACAATAATGGCAAGTGATAGACCAGCTGACCGGCTCTTTTCCTACAAAACATTTTCCCTACATGGAAGCAAGCAGGAATAAATAAGTGTGTTTAGCGTAGTGAACGTCATTGTTTCTTTTCATTCTGGAATCGGATGATTACCTTCATTGGTACATTGCAGTGAGTAGGGCTGAGCTGAAGCAGCGCAGGCTGGTAAAGGTTGGACCACGTTCTCTTTCCCTTTGAGAAGGACAAATGTAATCACACTGTGGGTGTGAAACATGCATGAATGCCTAGAACAATTTAAGCACTGGCTGGAATTCAAGCGCAATGACGTTTTTTGGGCAGTTTGCGTGTGTACGACAGGAAACGCAGCCAGCATGGGGATTGGGTTTCGCTTGGCCCCGCTGAGGAGCAGGTGGGCTGGACTGGTGTGATTCCGCCAGGACTATCGAGGCCATATGCAGGACAGCTCTCGGCTGCTCACTGGGTTTGTGCTCTCAGTGAGCCGCCACACATGCGCTTGCTCCGGGCCTGAGGAGTGGGAGCCTGCTGCCTCCCACCTCCACAGCAGGCAAAGTTTTCCCCCCGTGAGAAATGTGTCATCTCTTACAAATAGAGGCGGTCCTCTTGTGCTGTTTCACCAGTGCGACCACTGTGTAACCATGGAGACAGGGCTGTTATCGTGCAATTACACTCCTCTAAAACTTTTAATCCGCTGCTGGGTTATTCAGTCTGCCATTATGACTCGGGCTTTCTGAAAGTCATTCAGCAGCCTCTCCAACATCTGTTTACCTGTTCCCAGCGAGAAACGCAGCTGCTCCACTTACTGTCACTTCTAAAGCAGCCAGATTTCCAGCGCAAGCCGGCTTCTCGCGCTAAGTATCGCAAAGCACACAGCAGTGACACGAGCCTAACTTTCATGAACATTCTGTCAGGAGAGATTACGCATCCATCGTCCTGCTGGGTCTTCTCCTCAGGAGAGAACAGCTTGTGAACGTGATGAGTCTGGGAAGAATAGAACTGAGCTGAATATATTGCGTGTATTTTTCTGTGGGAAATGTACAGCAGAAACCTTCATTACTTTTCCTGATAAAAAATCTGATTCCACAGTCGACCGTGATACAATTTTTGATCATGCAAATTCTTGATTCCTATGCAGCCAAAGCCGTTTTAGTGATTCACAACCATGAGGAGAGATAATTCCCAAATATGACACAAACAATGGATGAACCTGCCATGGCTGCTGATGTTTGCAAACATCAACATACCTATCTGCAGACCTTCCTGATCTTTGTGCCTGTTCTCTTTCTAGTAGCCTCTTTTCTAATGGATGACTTGTGTGGTGCAGGTTATTAAAAGCTTGTTTGCACATGGCCCTCAGATAACATTTCGTGATGCCTACTGTCCATAAAGCAGCATCCTAGTAATACATTTGTATATAATACATACTGAACATCCTCATTAGCCTCTGTTTTCCGGTTCACTAACACAATCTAATCGAAAGACATGAAGCTTTACTTTACTCACATCACCGTAGTGCCAGCACTTCAAATAAAATGGAGCCATAAAAATAGGCATCCATTCATCCCACTAACCACTTGTAATTGCTGTGGGTGGGCTGGAGCCTATCCCAGCTGCCAATTGGGCAGGAGGCAGGGTACCACTACTGGACGCGTTGCCAGTCTATCGCAGGGACACAGAAAGACAAACAACCATTGCGTCACCAATGAACCTAAAGTGTCTTTGGACAGTAGGAGGAAACCGGAGCATCTGAAGGAAACCCACACTGAATCAACAGATAATCCCATCAGTGCTGCCTAATGTGTACTTAAGTATTACCAACTGGAAAGTGAAAGTATCTAAGCCTGATTGAGCCAGAAGCCTAATCATGTTCTCAGACTGTTTAATAGTATTGCTGGATCTTAATTTTAATTTCAGTGGAACTGTAGCGAACACACTTTGGTTTCATGTAACACACAGTAAGTCTAAGTAATGTCTTGTGATGTGTTTGACATATCAATGCAAACATGAACAATTTGTGACCTGTCCTATAGAAATACTGTTCAGTGAGAACATTTAGAACAAGATAAAACAATAATAAGAAATAAGTAAACACAGCAACAAACAATAGTAAATATATATATACACACATACACACACAATAAAACTAAAAGCTACTTCACTTCGTTTGGTCCTAATCCAGGAACAACAAGTAGGTTTTTCCTAGTTGACCTCAAATGTTTTGGAACATCATATTTTAAAAGCAAATCCAGAACCATTTAATTATTTCTGAACCATTAGTAAAATGTAACAAAAACATTATTATGGTTTGACCTGGAATAAGTCCTGTTCTGTTAACATTATGTAACACACGCATGGTTTAAACCTGAAACATGGTCTCCAGTTTAGTAATCCATCCATTCCCCACCAGACTTTCCTGCTCTCTGTGATTTATTTAATTGAATACTCTTTGTTAGAATTACCTAACTATAAATAAATTACAGTTGTTGATAGTGGTTGATGACCTGGTAGCGGAAACAACATATGGACTCATTTTTCACGGCAACACTGTCTCTCATGTGCATCTCTTGCTTGCTGTGTGCCACAAGGTTCAGTTTTAGGGACCTCATTACTTTCAATATATCTGCTCCTACTTGGGCTTTCTCTAAGTAACGTTATTAAAGAAGCCACATAATAAAACAGAAACCAGAAATTAAGCATAATATGGCCACTTTATCGGAGTTCTCGTTCCTAATGCAGCTGAGTGATCTTTCTTTCTAAATAAGTCTTTGAGCTCATCACCCTTGTTGGCTAAGGGCAAAGATCCACAGACAGTGGTGCCATTTAAACGTGACACTACCCACACAACGAACTGAAGGATGTCCAGACCACAGTTGTAGTCTGTTTTATGTCATATTTGAGGATTTAATTAAACGATTTACTCCCGTTGTTTGTTTTGTTTGGCCAACAATTAACTCAATTAATTAAATTTAATTAAATTGTACTAGCACCAGAATCCTGCCAAAATCTCGCACTTTCTCCTGCTGCTTCTCTCCCTGAAATAAAAGCCCTTTTTTCCAAACATAGTGCGCTTCAATGACTTGCTTTGAGCGTAAATACTGAAGGACTGCTTCTAGGAACCAGGTTACCTGGCAAAAGGGGAACACGGGGCCTAAATGTTAAAAAGATAAGTGCGAGTGAACATTTATACTGATGTTTCATGCCTCAAACTGTACCTGGACCTGAAGCCTGAATATTTAGTTGATTTGAAGCAGTTACTAAATATAAGTTAAAATAAAGGAAATGGTCTAAAATACCTGATATCTTAGTCCAGCGTCTGTGCTGTCGATGAAACAAACAAAAACCTGAGACAACCATCACATTCACTAACGCAAACTGATACAATATCATTTCTAGGCTTCTCTCCAAAGCAGCCAGTGCTAGAGAGAAACTTCCCTTTGATTTCACACCAAGTCGTCAGACAGCAACAGCTCTGCTGCAGTCCATCAGTTTCTATCCCCTCCAGGAACCTCGTAACACACCTTCTACCAAACAGCGGCGTGGTGCCCTGACCGTGTGCCGCAGAGATGTATTTGCTCTCTCCAAATAAGCCTTCAAGATTGGACTTGGATGGAGTCCAATCTAAAAATGAAGATTTTAGCAGAGACGTCTGAATAATTACTCTTAACACCAACTCTTAACCACTTTCATCTATCGCCTGCAGTTTAAAGATGAGATTCTAAATCTAAAATAAAAACAAAGGTCGTTATCGTACACTGCAGTATTCCTACGTTTGCTGACTCACTGTTTTAGTGCAAATTTATGGCAGTTAGACGCACAATAGAGACATGACATGTTTTATTACGACACCGTGCAGATATCTGCAGTACGTCTATAATAATAACACATTCTGTTCCAGTGCTGGACAAATACCCTCCAAAGCCGCCTTGTTCTAAAGCTCAGACTCTGAGTGCAGCATCAGACCCCCCACCCCCCTTCCCTTTCCCTCCTGTCAAAAGCATTTTCATGCACCGAACTTCCTATTTTCAGTTGGGTGAAAAGATGATGATACAGTATAAGAAGCCTCTTCTGTTCCCAATAGAGAACAGCTGTTCACACTGGATTAGAAGAGAGAACGAAATGGGTAGAAGGTAGAAGGCTGTGCTGCACACAAACGTAGCGGGAACTAATGACTGCATATCCGACACAGTAGGGAGTGAGAGGACACTTTTTTCCATTTTTGATTTGTTAAACACTGTAATACAAATACCTGCAAAAGAAACTCATCGATCTCCTCAGCTCCAGATGTGCTTTTAAGAGCCACAGTATTTCTGACATTTGCAAAGTTTAAAGTTAGTTTACGTAGTTTTACAGCGAGGATGTCTGTGTTCAGGAGATCAGATCAGCGCAGATGGATCAGTCATAAAACACAGAACTGACATTTGACACCATGTTTGACAACAACAACACCACAGTCCTTTTTTTTCATAACGTTTTTTTTGCCCCAAAAAAGTTAGTAACATGCTAAACACGAGTGAGCTCAGAATAAATCCGATCAGTTATTTCCCTCCATCCTGAGGAGTGTTTTCTTCCGTCTAGATTATCAAGCAGATTATTAGACTTTGTTGTTAACTTGATACGTTTTAACTTACATCCCACATCTCGAGTTATCAGTCAGGGGAAAACGCTTGTGGAGACAGAAAGCTGGTGTTGTCAGCCCTGTGCCCTACACCAGAGGTGCTCCTTTTCTTGTAGGCAGACAAGCAGCGGGGACAAAGCAATGTGACTGTCACCTCTGCTGAACTACCAAACCCTACAAACGCACACACAGAACTGTTCGAGACTTTTTCAGAATATGATACAACACTGCGTATGTTGAACCATAAAAAGTTACACTATTCGGCCTAAAGCTCATAATTCTCCATTTGGCCACAGGAAAGAGTTCAGCCGACTAAAGGAAGGCATTCACTGGGGCAGTGTTCGATTTCAAATGTCAGTTTAAACACTGCGCTGTCTTGAATTTACTGCTCATAACTTGCATGTCATTTGCACTATTAATTTCACAGTCAGCAGTCTGAGGGGACTTTCAATTAGTGTGAGCTCTACATGAGCCTGCTTTATTTATCCCTGCCTTTAGATGATAATATTTCATGTAATGTCGATTTTATTCCTGCCAATTAAAGTTTCTGTCCACTGAAGCAGCATGGAGGAACTGAAAGCTAATGAGATTGGCTCTGAAAAGACTGTTGTAGAGGAGGAGCTGGCCCACTGGGCCTCCTCAATAAGAGACGCGTGCCTTCAGTCAGAAAGATACTGAGCAGCATCTACATTATGGATGGAAAGATTCATGCCTCAACAAACGTCTCGGAGCACATTTAAACAAGGAAACAGGACCTCATTCAGTAATAGCTGCCATAAAATATTACATGGAGCCTTGTTTAAGGCACCATAATAGGTAAAATAGGAATTATTAGTAAAAACGTTACGTATTAGTGTTTGAGTTCACGTTTGGTGGGTGGATTTAATCCGGCTTCTGCTCAGAGGCGAGACCTTTGCATCTCTCCAGTAGATCCTCACCCTCTCTGATGCTGTCTTTACAGTGTCCCACATTGTTTGAGCTTTACCTACTTATTTAGGGATTCAAAAATATAATGCTGTCATCATCCGTTTGCTGTTACACCACACTCACTTTAGAACTCCTGCACTGGACTAAAAAGGACACAAACGTACAGGAGGTTTGACAGGAGAGACGTTTCTGGGGCTAAAATTAGAAATACGATGGCAAATAGGAAACGACACAAATGTTCATATTACAATGCAGTATATGGATTCACATTGTACTAGTCATGTTCATGTGTGCGTTCCGGCATGTACTCGGGCCTTTACACATATGATTCTCCCTCAGCATAAATTGTCTGTGACTGTTTTATCAAAACCTTTTCCACAGGAACAGCACTTATGAACCATCTTACCTGAAGGGGAATATACAATATGTACAGTATGTCCAGGCTGCACTGAAGCACCCTCAGGGAGCCACATTGAGGTCAACAGTTGGCATGCAGCTGTGGGTGGAGGGTGGCGTGCATCTCCAAACATACATATCTGTGAAGGTTCTCAGTCTTCCAGGTCATGGTTATCTCAAAAAGGTTTTATCCAAAGCAAGAAACCAAACAAATCCGGTCGCTTTGAATAAAACCTTTTTGAGACTCTGTGACAAAGTGGGTGAGAGCACACCACATTTGTCTCCAGTTTATTCATGCTAATTTAAAATGTTTGAGTCACAGTATACTTACTGCATGCGTCCAGCAGACAAAAGGAGGGAATCTAAAATGCCTTCCTCTTTTAAAACCTTAGTGACATCATCACAAAGTCATTAGAAGAGTCCAAGGAGAGGGGGGAAGATTGAGCCACCTATTTATTTGTTTAAATTGACAGAGATGTAAAAAAATCTAGAAGTGCTTTAAAATTCAATTAGATAACTTACCTTATATTGTTGTAACCCATCTGTAATTAGAGAATGTAGGGTTAATCATGTTCTGTCCTGGTAGAAACTGAAGCATCTACCCTGGATCAGAAATGGTACCACTAAACACGGGTTGTCCCGGAGTGGCTGCTCTATTTAAGCAGAGGCTTCATGGTAGCTCAGGAGATAGGATGTTTACCAGATATTTTGTTCACTTTTTATTTTCATCATTTTTGTAAACACGTTTGAATGCCACCTGTAAATAAATGCACTTTTCTTTGGAAATCTGTGGGAGTTCCCAGTCTGCCTCTTATCCATCGCCGCTCAGGCTAACCTACACCACAGACTCCAAACATACAACTCACAGTTTCCAGGATTCAAGTGTCACAGTGATTATTTTGTCCTGCTTCTGCGCTCTGTACAGAACCCCCCCGAGGTGTCACTGAGGTGAAATTTTATCCTTATGTGCTACTTTGCAAAACTTTAAAAAGCTGGCCTTTATTCTGAGAGTAGCCAATGACAAGATCCGTTATGGTGCAGCAGACCCCGCAGGCTGTGACCACCTCGGCTGTGGCTGTGCATGCAGCTTTCATGCACCTTTCTAAACACTAACCCAGTCAAGGTGTTGCACAGTTACTGAGCTTAGTAAATTGCTATTCTGATCATTTAGGCCTTCTGCACTTTTCACTTCCTCTGTCGTTTGCTCATTCATTTATGGATCTTAATTTTAAAGTGTAATTTGCAAAAAGGGGTCACGCTTGTAAATGAACAAAGTCATGAACGAAATAATTTAAAACATATCCCCAAAAGTTCCATGCAGCAAATTTGAAATGCAGGAAATGAAACCTCTCCCCCTGGCAAACCAAGTCAAGGCCACATTTACCGTTCATGCACCAGCAGCAGAGTCAGCTTATCTACAGTACTTGCGTGAATCAGTTTAATTATTGATGTAACAAAACCAGAGCATCTCATAATAACAATGCCTTCACGAGTTGCAAGTTAAACAGACAAAAAGCAATAAAAAGCTTTGGTGCCTTGTTTAAATCTACACCTCACATTTTGTTCCTGTACCGTACATCTCTGTTTTCAGAACTGTTTCCTCTGTGGATGTAAAGCAAACAGAGTTAGTGCCGGCTGTAGTAAAGAAGACACTAACAGGTAGACACATCTGTCTAAAAAGACTTTTTCTTTTTGCTGTCCGAATTTGTCAAAATGTGTCCCAGTTGAAAAAGAAAAGTTAATGGTTTCGGGAAGCCTACAAGGACATCCTGACAGTCGCGCATTCTCACCTCCCCTTTAAAAGCCGTTATAGGAAGGGGCTGTAATTTGCCTTGTGATTCTTGTAAAGTGCAATGTTAGGCCTGTAAAGCTGTCGCTGCACATGATTTAGCATTGAGTGGCTCGGAGTGCAGCTAAGAGAGAAAAGGAGAGAGAGAGCGATGGCACAGGATCACAGAAGGAAGTGTGGGCAAGAAGGGAAGTGGAGAAGAGTGAGGGTTTTTCGCGAGCTCTCTCTGCTGCCGAAGAAGCCTCTGCAGTGTTTTCTCATTCAGTGGCGCAGCTATGTGAGTCAGATGCGGAGACTTGTTTTGAATGGTTTCGAGTGATCAGCTCATAGAGTGGGATAGTGATCATTCTCTAAGTGTGACTGGATGATTATGGCCTTAAATAAATGATTTCCAAAAAAAAAGAAAAACAGAGAGAAAGTAAAGGAAAAGGCAGAATGACTGTGACGACTGCCGAACAAATGAGATACGTTGAGGGTTCTCTAGATTCGCTGCGCTGCCGAGAAGCAGTGCGGCGCAGTGAACTGGCATCGGAGGATGGCTGAGGAGAGAAGACTGGTAATTATTACAACACTACTGGCGCTGCCGTACTCCTGCTCCTGGCACACTGTTAAAGCAAGCACCTCGGGACACAGACATTCCACAATACAAGGAAGACGCCAACTCCAGGCCCCTGTGAGACATTCTGGAGAAAAGGAGACTGTCAGCCATAAATAATTGATGCAGTTGTGTATGCACTCCCTTTTTATAACCTTTACCACTATCTTCATTCTGATCCCTCTCCATACATGTTGCTGATTGATGCAACTTTCCATCTCTTCATTTATTTCCCGTCTTCTGTTGTTCCCCGGCTCCTCTCCCCTCGTTATAGCCCTCCCAGCTCCACGCTGAAGCTTGAAACAGCGAGTCTAATATAGTATGCTGCAATGCAACTTTAATTAGTGCAGTAAAAAGCCCCTGAGACAGTGCATGCAAACTTTTATATCAACATTTCCAAGAAGCCATTTCCCCTTAAAGTCAAATGTAAAAAGACATAATTCTTGTGGGGTAAAGTGCGAGGTGGTGTGATGATATTGCAGAATGTTGTTTTCGCTTCCCCAGCAGGTTTTTGAGGAGTGCTTCCATGAATATATTGAATCGTCGCTGAATTAATGCAGTTCGCCCAGTATACTGTGAAATAATATACATATAAAGTGCTTTGATCTGATCTCCATCTTGGGTGCCCATTTCTTCTGATCATATGGAAATATTCAGCAAACAGTGAAGCAATCATTTTGACTGAGGCACGGCCAGAGCCATGTATCAACAGATTACATTTCCCCACCTTATGTACTCTTTTTCGACAGTAAATCTAAGCGCTAATGGATCCTCTCGGACGTGAGTTCGACCTTTCATCCACTCAGTCAGTCAGTGTCGAACAGCTTTGACGTTAATAGGATTTTACTGTTGCTGTATAGCAAACAATTAGTTCATTATTTGCCTGTGGACAGTTTATTTCGTTCCATCTGAATTAATAAGATCGTTGTGTTGTATGAGCATTGCCTCCATGTCTTTTAAATGATGTGATAACTCGGATTTGCAACAGCGTACCCACAGCCGCACACGCTTTATTGTGTTTCTGCACCTGATTTGTTTTACATTTACCTCCAGCTAATATTGCAGCTCACTGTGACCTCTTGGTGCGTGTTCCTTTACTCAGCATATATGACATAAGCTAACAGGGATGAGGCGGGGTTTATGACCTAGACACCTTTTTTTAGACAATCATTGAGCATCACATTTTAAAAATCCCATTGACCCTCGGACATTAAACATCCTAGCACGGGTTTACGTGACAACCTCTCTGAAACTTTGAGGCAGTGTGTAGTTAGCGCCTTCCCTTGGACTGATGAGCATAGATATCTTCACCATAACCTTAGTCAGTCAGTCTTTGTTTTCAATAAAACATTAGCTTACATGTGCTGTGACACGGCCCCAATTGGCCCTAAATTTGTCTAAGTGTAACTGTAGGCACGCTATTATTTATAAGCTCATCTCTCTATTTGCAAATATTCTGTCAGTAGGAATATGCTCCATGGAGTATGTTCATCTGGAGAGGTGCGGAATGAACAGCACTTCCAGCAGTGCAGAGATACTCTACGCTTCTAAAGACTTCGCCCTGGATAGACTTCGAGCCTCATGCGCTACCTTAAGATGAATATTGTAGTTTTAAGTTAAGGACTTTCAAGTTGTGTTTTATATTATCTTTTACTCCTTATGTTTGCTTCTTGTTTAAAAAGCACAGATTCATAATACAATTTCTTAGTTTTGACAAGACAGCAGGAAGCAACAATTTGAGCAGCTCACTCATGTTGGTCTAGGAGGTCAGTCAGACAGTTGTGGCCATGCACATCTGTGTTGACCTTATCTTCTTAAAGTGCAACCGCTTTCTCTCAGGCAATCCCAGGGGATCAGTGGGGATGAAAGAAAATGAACGTCAGGGATGTTTATTTCCTAGTAGCTGGATAGTTTGTCCTTGTGGGGTGGAGGCTCCACCCACTCCCTGCAAACAGACACAGAATACACTGTGTCCTGCTCTAGTTGTCCGTAGACTGTAGTGCAATAAATGTTCTCTCTCGCCTCCCTGGTGCTGGAATTTGTGCAGCACAAGCTACTCTCCTGTTTTCCTGATTCCATAAAACACTGCATGATTAATCAGCATGAACTTTTTTTTCTTTGTCTGTGTAAAATCTGGTTTTTACATAGCTGTGGCTCTGCGCTGCTTAGATTCACTTCACTAAATTGGTAATGGCCTGCAGTCAGCACAAGTGTGATGCATGGGGTCTGATCTTTAGTGTGCATCCTCATTTACTAGCTACTGAGTCAGAGGCAGAGTTAGGACAAAAAAACTAAACAGCAGGGGAAATATTTCCAAATACAAGGAAACAGTTTTCTGTCTGTGAGGACTTTCATGGTGGGATTAGAGCGAACACCCTTGTGAGGGCTTACCATACCAAATGGGTACAAGCCATATTCCTGAGGCATAGCCCAACAGCAGCAGGTGAAATAATCCCACCTATCTTGACACAGTGCGAGTGCTGCATTTAGTCTAATCCTAAACTCCGACACAAGCGCTGCAAAAGTTTCTCATCGATTTCAACAGTCGCAAGAAAAACCTCATTAGCTCATCGCCTCGCCTGGCTGGAGGAGGTGCTGCGCTTTCCCAATAAGATCAAGATCTTTATCACTATCCATCTTCTGTCCTGTAAATCTTCACCGCATCTGCAGAAAACCCTGGGCGATGCAGCAGCGCAGCGTGGCCCCCAACTGGCCCCTCTGGCAGATGGAGGTCACACATTGGGCCGTAAAGCATCGCGAGCCATTGATTAGTGCTCCCGGAGGGCAGATAACAGTCAGCGCATGGGGTGATAATGCTTGAATGCTGCTGATGGTGGTCAGTCCAAATGGGCCCATTATACAGTCCCTGTTTTGCGATACGACCAGCATCCTGTTCTTTCTGCTTGAAGTGCTTCACAAATTCTCCGTGCGCTACACTAATTCACACATTTTTTTAACTCGGAGAGGCTGAGCAAGGCTCTTTCAGAAAGCACTTTAAGGATTTTACTAAACTTCGGTCTTTAGTCTATCTATCGTCGACTTTCTCTCTCTTCCTCCAACACACTTTCCTTCTTCATAATGCTACCACTCCCCTTTTGACTGCCGCGGCTACTTGTTGAATATAAACGTATGTTCTATATTTTCCCTGATGTCTTCTAATGCCTTTCTTCTGCCACACTATCTTCCCTTTAAGCCACTGGCCCCTGCAGAACGCTCTTGTCTGCCTTGCAGCGTGAAGCTAAAGCATTTACCACTGAGAGACAGCGAGAGAAATAGGGAGCCAGGAAAGGTCAGCCGCTCGCACTGACTACACAACACAGCCTTGCGCCTCAGATGAGTAAAGGAAGTTCAGAGAGCACACAGTTTTTTGCTCAGCAATTTGAGACGTCCGTGCGCTTGGCCTCGTCCATTTAGATTGGATTATGAGCGAGTTTGCGGAGCCACACTGAACAGATTGCCCTTCTTACACATAACGCTATACTTCTCATGCTAGCTGAGCTCATTTACACATGGGCATCCATCACCAGGCTGTCGGCACAGATGGATGGTGTTGCGGCTAGGAAATAAATATTTTTTACCCCTTACTTATCTGGAGAAGTCGTTTTTTTCAGCACGGTCCTGCTTCGCATTCAAACTACTTCACACTCCTAATATTCACACCAGCTCAGGACTAGTCAGTAAATCTTCAGTGTTGTACTGCACGCCCCTGAGCAGATTAACCAGCATAATAAGTGTAGTGTAGTGCCTTATCAAAGGACACAAGTGGTAGTTGTTGAGCGAGGCAACAATTGTGCTCCCACCAGAATTCTCTAATCTGCTGAGGGATTTGAAGCAGGAGAACATTTAATCACATAGTTGCTTGTTGTAACCAAACCCACTTGCTTTTTCTCCGGTTTTTTTTTGGAGCGAAGCTTCTTCTTTTGAAACTGTTTATTCACATTTAGGCGAATAATGTGTAATTCAGCAATAAAATCATGTTTTTGTTGAGTCTGAAAGCACAAAAGCGCACTAGAGCAGGACGACATCACAATACCTTTGTAGTTACGTTAGCACAACTCAAAGCTTGTGCTTGATTTTGGACCAACACATTACCACCATCCTCCAAATACCAAATAAAGGAATAACGTTTTAGAAGAATGGCCGCCAAATGCTACCAAAACATCACGTGTGCCTTCACTGCTTCAGTGCGAGCAACACAAACACACACATGTATTGTCGTAAACTCAAACTACAGCTAACTTCCTCTTCATAAATATGCAACGCAGTTTTCCATTGAAACACGGAAAAAAACAGCTTGCCGACTATAAAACTCATTCTCACAAATCTTGCTGTGAAGTTGCATAGGTTGTTCTCAGATATTCTTTTATGCCGAGCGAGAGAGAGGTGCAGGGAGACTCTGCAGCAATTAGGTGTTGAAGTGTTGATGCAGAGCTGTAAAGTAGTTCAACTCCTCTCTGAGCTCTGGATGGGTCTGCCGGTAATTGCTTGCTCCCTATTTTTTGATGGGAAATGCTCCACTTGTTGCTGCAGTTGCTCTCGGATCATATTAGCCGCAGCGCCTTCTGCTCCCTGACCCCTGCGGTTCGTACGTTTCATCCCACAGAAAAGCGGGTACACTCAGTGCAGACCTCTGCGTCACTGCAGAACTGTTCTCATAGCTGTCATTATCAGTTATTAGTTATATAAGTCGGATTGGATGGAGGATAAAGCAGACTGTGCAGCAGACCCTCAGTGGCCCTTTATTAATGCCGGATCATGAAGGGCTCAGATACAGAAAGCGAAACAATCCACAGGACAGATATTGCCCACTGTGTCTCCCTCACACTTTTGAAAAGCTTTCTCAGCACTCCTGCAGCACTTCTTTATGACTGAGGGACAGCACAGTTTTGCCAAGTCATCGTCTCGTGTAATATTATGGCACAGTGTGAGGCCAAATTGGAATTGAAGACAAATCCTGAGCTAGGTCGGACATCCCGATGGAGACGCGACACATTTCATTCTCTCAGTCTTCTGCCTCTTCCTGTTTGTCTTACCACAGGTGAGGAGTGGCCATGCCATTTGGCTGTTTAACAATCGGGGAAAAGAAGGATTATCACAATCCTTCGGACGTGACAGATAAATATGACCTGGGTCAAATCGTTAAATCGTGAGTACCTCAACAGTCGCTTCTACCGCGGAGCCAAATGTCATGCTGTTGTATCTTCTCTGTTAAAACCAGTGTGATGTGAACTTGATTGACTCAACTTTCAGATCATGATTTGTGTTTAAATTCCTGTGCTATAAATGCCATATGCTTCTTTTCCAGGGAGGAGTTCTGTGAGATTTTCAGGGCCAAGGACAAAACTACAATGAAAATGTACACATGTAAAAAGTTCCTAAAGAAGGATGGAAGGAAAGTCCGCAAGGCTGCGAAAAATGAGATTCTCATCCTGAAGATGTGAGTCGCCTTGTGCGTTTCCATTTTGTGTGATTAAATGCTGCCATCAAAGGTTTCTCACTTGTTTTGTTGTGCCTGTTCTTTTCCTTATTTCATCCTTGTTGTGAATATCATTTCACATCATACATTTTTCAAAGGAAAAACAAAACAAGACAACAAATCTCTGAGCTCGATTTAAAATACAACATACGTCACTTTGCTGACTGATCGTCACAGGCAGCCTTGTTTATCTGAGATACTCTTCCGTTATCTAACTTTCCTGTAAAACCCACATTAGCATAAACTCGGCCAGATCAAAACAATTTGTCTGTGACAGTGGGGAAAGCAGTGAAGAAGAAGATGAAGGTGTGATTTCTTTATGAAAGAGATTTGAAAAACACATTGTTCTGAAAATTACACTTTAGTCACCTCAGTGACGGGGATTTGTTCTGGTCGTCAGTGGGGTTGTTTGAGTGAATAACCAAAATCTGATGACATTTTCAAAAGGCTGTGAATAATGGCTGGAAAGGATTAAAACCCTGTCTTGAATATAGGTGCTCGATGTTGGTATTAATCCCAAACTAAAAAACCTCTGCTAACTCCCTGTTTCCCTGCAGCTGTCTCTTTAACAGCATTCAAATCTCCCTCTATTTAAAAATGTGTTGCTAAATGTTTGAGCTCCACTCTGCAGATTAATGAATGTTTGACGCTAGATTTACATTCATCTACTGATCAGTCAAAGTTTAGCTTTGTTCTATTGAAATCTCATTATAGTTTATTAAGCAGCGTTTGTATGAAAAGGATTTTTCAAATTCATATTTTTCAAGGTTTCAGGGTTTCATTGATTATGGAATAAGAGCAGATGTAATTTAACTGTTTTAATGACACTGGCACCATTAATGAAACAATTCTTTACTATTATTATTATTGTGGAGACTATCTACACGTAACTAATACTGTGCAAACCTTTAGACTGAATATATTTAACCCCTTTCTGCAGCTGAACATTTAATAACTATATGTAGGTAACTTAATCTAGACCTTTTCTTAAAGACTATTAAAACATGAAAAACACAAGTTTACATTTCCTGCTTCACACGTTTCTTGTGCATAAGTCACTAAATTTCAGGTACATGTGGTTAAGTACACTTTTGCAGGGCAGTTAGGCCTCGTACCTCGACATGATGGCTAATGCGTTTTCCAGTGTTTCCAGAAGCCTTTAATTACTTTGATCTAACAAAGACAAGCTGTCTGGTGATGCCACTCTGTAACGTATGGACAATGTGGGAATGTACACAGAGTGATGTGACCACACCATAAGCTCACACGAATCTGCTAACGGACACTCAGTGGAGCATGTAGATCCCACCGGTGTGACGGAAACTTGATTGAACATGATTATGTGTGCGATATTTCATTTTGCTTCTTCGTGGTTGCTCCCTCTCTCAGGTATTTTTGTTTTTTTTTCCTACGGCTGGATGAATGATGCATGAATCATCTCCGATGTGCCTCCTGAAATCATTCTGTCTCTCTGTTTTCTACTTGATGTCTCCGCAGGGTGAAACATCCCAATATTCTCCAGCTAGTGGACGTCTACGAGACCAAAAAAGAGTACTTCCTCTTCCTTGAACTGTGAGTTTAGATGTGTGACGAGTGGCGGGAAAAGGCTTTCTGCTCGTGCCTGCTGAACTGTATGTGTTGATTATAGACTTGTGGGGAATGAGCTGTTGCAGCCTGGGGCTCCACAGAAATGAGAGGCTCAGAACTTCATTCATTTGGTATTCAGATATGATTGCTTTGCTGGCTGCTCCATTCTCATCAGCGTGTGTTCTTGGGGGATTCGATATATATTTCCATGGATGTGCTAAATATATGGCGAGATACTCGTCCTGTCCTTTGAGGACTTAGTTTTAACGAAAATGATCAAACAAAAGTGTATCGTAATCAATCAATCAATCAATCAATATGAATCAGTTCTTTTTCGCCTTGTTAGAATAGCCTCGTGATTTTTTTTCCTCAACATCTCAGCTAGCAAAGAGCTGACACACAAAAAAAGATGCCTGAGATGTTCTAATGTCTACATAAAATCGTTCATAACTTTGAACGACTAAATGCAATTTTCGCTCTTTTCCACAGTGCAACAGGCAGAGAGGTGTTCGACTGGATCCTGGACCAAGGCTACTACTCAGAGCGGGACACCAGCAACGTGGTGCGCCAGGTGTTGGAGGCAGTAGCCTACCTCCACTCCCTGCAAATTGTTCACAGAAACCTCAAGGTAACGAAAAAGCAGCAGTGCAGAACCTTAATAATACTGATTCAGCAGGAGTCACTAGTACAGCACTGTTACGCAACAACAAACCATGTTGATAACCCAGATCTGTCTTATGGAAGTTTCTCATCCATGAAGTAGGTTTACCTTTTATTTAAATGACTTCTGGAAGGTCAGTGACAGCTGCCTTCAGTGTTGCTCACACATCTGTTTTTAGCTCATTTAAAGATCCTCTCTTTCAATGTGTTGTGTAAATCATCAATTTCAGTATTATTTATCATTTATTATATTATATTGTGGTATTATTCATTGGTTACATGTCACACAACGCCGTAAAGTTTGGATGTTAACAGCATTATTACGTTTCGGTCATGGTAACAAAGTTTAGACAGATGTATTTTAAAAACTGTTAATAAAGGAGCCTTTTCTTTTCCCCAGGGGATGAATTTAAATAGATTTGTAGAGGCAAAACATGGTAAACATCAGCTGTGTCCTAATACACAGAGCCAGAGCCTGTAGATTTTTTAATATGCAAATTCGACATGACAGACAACAGGAAGACGGTTCTTCGTTGTATGAGTGCTGACGTTCTTATGCTCGTCAAATGACAAGTATATAACTCATTAGGTTTGTGTGGAATTGCAGGCCGTCCGATGAAAATCAATGTATTGAGCCAGAGAAGCCTGTTACTCAGTGGTTGGCTGCCGTCAGTCCTTCTGGCTCACTAATTGAGTATAACCATTATGTGTTATCTGCTTCCCAGGATGAGTTTAAAGGCCTAAATATAAATCAATGCATTTCTTAAATGGGAACACTTTAAAATTTAAAGGCGTTTCGTTTTGGTTCAATGACTGAATGAAACTGGATGACTTTCATTTGATTAGAGTCTTTTTTATCTTCACTTGATAATTAAACTTTCAGTATATTCATTATTTCTGTTTTTTTGAAAATGACACCATTACTGAAATTACTGATGCGTTATGACAGTGAAAGACCTTTAACATGAATATTTCATTAACCGTTGTCATTGTGATGTGTCATTGTCGGCAGTTGGAGAACTTAGTTTACTACAACCGCCTGAAGCACTCTAAAATAGTCATCAGTGACTTCCATCTGGCCAAACTGGAGAATGGATTAATCAAAGATCCCTGTGGGACGCCAGAGTACCTGGGTGAGAATATAAATTTACCACTTAGTAAATACGATACTGTGATATTGGCGGATAACTGGATAATGTCGTTTGGCAGCTCGCAGAGAGCTTGACGAAGTTTGTGTGCCCTTGTGCAGCTCCGGAGGTCGTCGGCAGACAGCGATATGGCAGACCGGTGGACTGCTGGGCCATAGGGGTTATCATGTATATACTGTAAGTTCTCCCGTGACATTACACGATTGGCCCTCATTCAACTATAGTATGTGGATGTGCTTAGACGTGTCGCTCCTTCGCTCCCTCAGGCTGTCGGGCAATCCACCTTTCTATGATGAAACCGATGACGATGACTACGAAAACCATGACAAGAACCTTTTCCGAAAGATCCTGGCTGGGGATTATGAGTTTGACTCTCCGTACTGGGATGAGATCTCTGATTCAGGTATTTTCTGGTTAAAGTTAACAATGTGAAGGAACAGCTTGTTGGGGAAACATCACAGATTTGAGAGTCCTTTTCTTGTCGTCTTACGAGTGTTGAGACATTTCATAGTTATGTTCAGAGGTAATGTTTACACCTAAAATGAACCTGTTTTTGTTGTGTGATTTCTCTCTGGCAGCTAAGAGTCTGGTTGCTCGTCTGATGGAGGTGGATCAAGACCAGAGACTGACAGCCCAGGAGGCTATCAACCATGAATGGTAGGCAGCTCAGCTTTGATAGATTGTAGGTTAGTGCAGTTTAATCAGACTGTATTAATGTTATCAGCTGCATTGTCCTTTTAAGTTTAACAATAAAACACGGATGACTGCCACTTATATGCTTCCTAAATGATGTAGGAAGCATATAAATTTTCTTTTTCACCAACAGCAGAACATTCTCTGATTCTCTCTTCTTTTGATTTACTCTAACCTAAATATCTAAAGTTAATATATATATTATATTATATATTCAAGCTAATTCCAATTCCAATTGGAAGTTTTTACTGTGACAATTTAGAAACACAAGGTTTAGATGAACAACAAATGAAGTAATCCCATGTGCAGCAGCCTGTGGGATCCAAAGAAAAGGCAAGAATAAAGTTCTTTCTCTCATTTTGTGCAACAGGATCTCTGGTGGTGCGGCTTCAGATAAGAACATCAAAGAAAATGTGTGTGCACAAATAGAGAAGAACTTTGCCAGAGCCAAGTGGAAGGTAACGCGTTTGTTCTCTCCTACAGTACGTTCTTCACAAAGTTGTATTGTTTTCTTATTTGAGCAACGTTTGTTCTCAGAAAGCCGTGCGGGTCACCACCATCATGAAGAGACTGAGGGCACCTGAGCAGAGCGACTCGAAGGCAACCAGCCCTGCAGCCGGCGCCCCGGCGGACTCGGCAGCTCCCCAGGCCGCTGCTGACCTCTCCATATCTTTGTCTGCCGCTTCCCCTGAGGGAGCTCCCGCCACGGCCACGGAGCACCCTGCCGCGGTGGAGACAAGCCAGCCGGCCACAGAGGCGGCGGTCGCCGAGCCACAGCAGCCGAGCCCGGCGCCGCAGGAGGCCACACCGCGTTGTAACGGAGAAAGTTTGACTTCTCTCCACCCAGCTGCTGAGGCCAAGGATGAGCAGGGTTAAGCCCCCTCCACCCCCCTGTCTGTGTGACCTCTTCAGTCCCCGCCAACTCCTGCACACTGTACATTAGCTGCTAGCATGGTGACACTGACTCTGCTTCTCCCTCACTTGCAGCTTTACAGTAGTATCATCTCATGGAGGCTGTGTGCTACCTTTCCCGAGTGCTGCGTCGCATTGGCTTTCCTTTCACACGCAGTGTGTCTTTTTTTTCACCGACCCTCCGGTGTTTTACGTCAGACGATATAAATCACGTCTATCTCACACACGAGTTTTAGAAAGATTCCCAGTCAAGCTGTGGCTTACATCTGAAGTCTTCTTTCTGATTCTCCTCTTAGTGATAGGAGGATGTAAGAAGACACAGTTGTGTTGAAAACGCCTTTGATTTCCTTTTAATGAGACAACTTGGGGAACGTCTCTCTGCCAGTTTTACAGTTACAGTAAACAGTTCTTTGAGTCAGTGAAAAGTTTGGGTTTTCTCTAAATTTGGACCTTTTACCGTAATACTCAGTAACATGTGTTTTGTGCATCAAACACTGCTGACATTTGTAACTGGAGCTTTTCATGCCCGGTACTGTTTTCTGAACGAGGCAGCTTCGCACACGCACGCACACACACACACACACTATGTTCCTTTGCTAACTTCCTGCTCAGGAAAGAACCTCATAGCTGTACGTGTAAAGATTCTGTACATAGAGACCTTTGTAGAAGTAGCTGAAACAGCATGCATTCACTTTTTGCTGTTCATTTCACATTACGGCCACTTGGTGGATGAAGATTAACTTACCACAGGCCTTAGCACAACTGCTTTTGCCACTATGTCCGAGCTAATGTTAGTTTTCAAAACACAGTATATGGTACATTACACTGTGTGTCACTACTGTACATTAAGGACCACCCCCATCAGTTAAGTACATGAGAAAAACTAAACAGTCGACAGTACATAGCCGTTCAGTTCTATGCATCCAAATTCATTTGTACCTTTCTTTTTCAGAAACATCGCACCGTTCAACATTTTTAATGAAAGTTAAAGTTTTTGCTTTTTTTTTTGTATCTACTTTTATTTATTCTTTTGTTTAACCATATGTTTGTATTTAGTCTCAAATGCCAGACATGTCTTAATACTTGATGGCACTGTAAAACAAATTGTGCATTAACCGACCACATGTGGCTTTCAAGGGAACACATGCATAATTTTCAATTGTGGTAACTAGGCTCATGTTTATTAACTCAGCTTTGTTGACCTGTATTTTACTGGGGGAAAAAGTATAAAGCTTTTTGACATATTGAAATTTTAATGAATCATTAATTACCTTTGTATATTTTTGCTTTCTCTTGTTTTTCTGTTCATTCAAACATGATTTCATTCCATACAATCTGACCGTATACTTGATCAACAGTAATAACAAACTATCCTTCTTTGTCCTGGTCCCCTTGACCATTTACTCACGAGCTAGAGAAGGAGTTCTCTGTAAGCACTCTAGAGGAAATAGAGCAATATTCGACTGGCTGCAGAAACTGTGATTCCTGGTGTCCTTTCAATAAAGTCCACGTACCTGTAAGTAGAAGTCTATAGTTCATGCCAGCTGTCAGTCCCATCGGGGTCACTAAACTAACACATGGCTGCTGTCAGATTAACCAAGTGTGTGTGTTTGTGTGTGTGGAGGGGACACTAAGACCATATTTGCTTTTCTGGCCTCCTTCATAGTTTCTTGTGCCATGCCAGAGATTTTAATGCTCTAATCACATAAGGACAGCAGCCACGTTCTCTCATTAGATGATGAATAACTAAAAATATAAGACACAATGGATCATGCACGACTGCTTTGTCTGATTTAAACCAGTCTGTTGCGAAAGCATTTACCGTGCACCTGTGACCTTTAATCAAATGTGCATCTTAACATAGAATGGGAAGAAAACCAATCACATGATATCACAGGTACATGTACGTCCTTAATGCTGAGGTAGACGCGCCAACAATTCAAATGATACCACTTTATTATTTCTTAACATTGTTTAAGATGAATATTTAGATTTTAACAATAGGCTTAAGAAGAAGAAGATTTCTATAATGTGAATAGATTATTACATGTAGTTTGTTCTCTTTGTTTTGATGGCAAATAATTACTCTTTCAATACTGGTACACAGTTTAAAGCAATGCTTTTTTCCAATACATTTATCACTGTATTTAGTATTCCACGTGTGTTCATTTTGCCATGAACTTACAGGTGTATTCGTAGATGTGATGTTTGCCAGGACCCGTGGTCATCTGTAGGTCCTGTCTTGCATTTGTGACCTCTGTACCATATCCCTGGACTGAGTTGATGACTTTGATGGTAATAAAATTTAATGAATCTGTTTATGCATGCGTGGTCCTCTCTCATTCCTCAGACAGAGGGTGCATAGCCTCTTTCAAAGCAGCGCTAGCTCTAGTGAAGCTTATTTAGAGAAAATGTGAGAAGCAGCCTGCGTCATCACACTCTGCTTTCCCCCCAACCCGGAGGAGAGCATCTGTGTTACACGCTATCAATTAGCACAAGCTTAGCACCCATCCTGGCGGGGTGTGAACTCGTGTTTGAAAAATCCCATCAGTGCCATTTGGTGACACTTTCCAGGATACTTCCGTTGCATCACATTGGTATAATAATGCAAAGAGAATGCTTTATATCTAGGCCCTGTGGGGTTTGAACAGGCTTCCTCACGGGAGTCTTTCTCCTTAAATACAATCATATCCAGCCATCCATAGAGTCATCTGAGCCCAGGGGGATCCTAACTCTGTGTCTGTGTCATTGGATGACTTCATTAAGAGCGGAGGGGTGAAAGAAATGTCAGATTCATGTTTCTCCCAACGAGGTATAGATAAATGAACACAGGTCAGTTTCTCCTTATACCAAAATATGACATCCTGTGGGCAAAACCAAGCTGGCACACTAACTAAACAAAAATGGCCATGCTATCCAGAAGAGAAGTACTAAAATGGAAACCATTAAGAATGAGTGTACTTATGCAACTCACTGAGCTTCACTCAGCTCAGCTTAAAAGTGTTTCCGTCAATTACCAGGCATCTGATTTCAATGCTGACAACAATTGAAGCCAAGAAGGACAATAGTGATGAATGGATGTTGGTGCATGTTGCATACAGCAGCACAGACTTATTTCTGCTGAGGTAAAAGGGCAATCTAATTAAAGGGCACACTAATTCTGCTCTTTAGTTTACTAAGTGATCCTATTGCATACTTTCCAAGCCCCACAGATAATGCACGTCATCTCCAGTAATGAACTGACGTCACAGCTGGGAACTTCACCTGTATTAAAGCCTCAATGCTGTGAAAGTAATGCAAAGCGTTGATTAAATTAGAAATAGTATTCCTATTCAGCCACGAAATACAATAAGCGCTAACATGCTGGAAATTAGATTTTACATACAGTATGTTGTGTAGTTGTTATGTTGCCACTCTACAGGGTAATATTTTACATGTTACTCTACGACAGTTACAGTATTTAGCATCTGTAGTTTCTATTTACAGAGGTTTAAGTCCATTAGTTGGCCTGTTTTCTTTTCTCTGTGGAGTTTGTATGTTTGTTTTCTTGGAGGCTTTGCAGCTTTCTTCCTGGTAAAAAGGTTAATTGGTGACTCCAATTGCTCAGGTGTGAGTGTGAGTCTTTGCCTGTCTCTACATGTCAGTCGTGAGATGGACTAGTGACCTGTCCAGGATGACATGGTTGGATTTCTTACTTTTCAGATTAAGATGTGCAAGTGTTGGCATCAGAGGCAGATTATGAACTTCCCACGTGGTTTCTCTTGAACAACTAACATTGTCATCTGACTGTCATTGTCATGTATCTGGTGACCAGCTACAGCAATAAAACCCTATAAAACCGTTTCTTTATTTTAAAAAACTTCCACCACTAATCAACAAGTTTCATTTAGGAAACACGTTGGAAGAAACAGAACACTCAAAATTTATGGCTCGGTTTGTTGTGCACATTTCTTGATTGAGCTCATGTTTGCTTTGTCCTCTCTGTGGGTACCAATGTGTCACCTGTACAGTAAACAGTGTCGCCTCCTGCCATCTGCTGGGCAGCAACATGTCATGCAGCAGTACGCAGCACTCCTGCCGTGAGTGAAAAGAAGCAGTAGAGAGCAGTGTTGCTCGCCTTTATTTTGAAAGGTAGCGGTGGCTGACAGTGGTTATTCCACACTCCACATTAGGAGCTAAATCATTTAACCCCGTTTGTGATTTTCACGTTCATGTCAGCTCATCTCATTTGTGGGTTAGTTTTTTTTTTTTTTTACAGTGGCCATGTCTGTAGGTCTTCAGAAGAATGCCTGTGAACACAGCACCACTTTCATGGCATGCCAACCCCCTGCCTCTCACAATCTGACTTCTGAGCCTCGCCCCTATAACAATGCCATAAGTGTCCGACAGCTCTGACTGTGAGAGAGATGGAGCAGATATCCACAAAATGCCACCGCTGCCCCTGAGCCACCGAGCCCCAGATCAGGCTCGACGATAACCCACAGCTGGATTCCACATCTGAGAAGTCAGCTGAGTGATGTCAACTCCCCACAGCAGTGAGTCTGTTGTGATGAGAAGAATGGTGCACAGAAATGTCTGATTGGATTCAGCTGGCTCCACCTTTGTTGTGGGTAGTTTTTGATTCTCCAAAATGTGGACCAGCTATCCGATTTAAAGCTCATTCGTGATTCAGAGATTGAGGTGACTGATTTGAAGTGATGATGCTATCATTTAGCAGTCATCATGAGAGCCTGACCCTGAATATTCATGTGCACTCTTCAGTACTTTCAAGCTCCCACCCCGACTCTCTTGCTGCCCCCTGAAAGACATCAGATAAGCAGAGGGAACAGAGCTCAGTCTATGAGGAGGAATGAAGGGGGGGGGGGGGGGCGGCAACAGCCTTCTCTAAAGCTCAGATGTCATCTAATGCCTGGAATGCCCTGTGATGATCTGACCTACTGTATACCCTCTAACGCATAAAGTTCTTTTTGTACAATAGCCGAGACTTTGTTTGTCACATGCACATTCATATCAAACAAGGGGTTGAAGTGCATTCATCTTGAAGTCACAGTCAATACAAGAAAAAAACATCAAACAAAGGAACAAATGTTCTCAGCACTGATCCATTTCTATTTATAATTTATGCCAGTGAAAACAAGAATGCAACATGTTTCGCATCCCTGCTGCTTTTAGCTTTCTCGTTAGGTTTTAAACCTACATGAATAATAAACTATGTGAGTTGGTTTGAGAGTTCGGCAACATTTATTTCTCGTTACGTATTCAGAAAGCGGTTTGTTATAACGATCAATAATAAAATACTAAAAATCTGCGTGCTTACAAATGCCAGGTGTAGGTTTTTACATGTACTTTATAAAAACATACATATATTAACAGTAACAGTATGAGGCTGTGTTGAACCTAACACAGGCGACAGCGCTTACTTTATCTTCTTACATTCTTAGTCCATGTGCGCCACTCTGCTAGTGACCTAGATTGTTGTGGGAGAATGTGTATGTCACTCTTTGGCTGATCAGGGGTCAGCTTTATGAAGAGCAGAAAGGGAAAACGAGCTTGAATGACACGAGTCTGGCCTGACAACGGCCTGTTCCCCTGGGGTGCCGTGATCCAGACTTCACTTCATGAACTTCCATTAGCCACAACATGTTAGTGATTATATGATGGGAACTAATAACGCTGACTAAAGGATCTTCAGACTGTCGAGAGTCATCAAAAAGAATGGAGCGAGCTGAACAGTGCGTGCGTCACTTACCGTATGAGTCAGACGTTTTCACAGCGATATCTGACGATTATTGACCTCAGCTGGTGAGCAGACACTTACATCAACAGGTTCTCTGTCGTGCCACTTCCTTTGACAGATCGAGTGTCTGAAGCGAGACGAGGTCCAACAGCAGACCTCATTTCCGAGGACTCCAGCACTGTGAGCAAGACGTGAGTGGTGTCATTTGGTATGTTGGTTCAGTACCGTCACTGTGAACTTAGCTTGATCTTCAAAGCCTGAGAAATAATTGTTCATTACCAACCCCATAAGTCTGCAGCAGATATATTCTGATTATCTAGAGCTATTGACCATCAGAAATGGAAGCTAATGAACCTTTAAGTGGTGGTCAAGCTTCATCTGTCCATATCGACTGGTGGGGATAAGACACACCAATTAGGCTCAGAGGAAAAGGTAAAGATGCGTTTTCCTGCGTCCTTATTACTTTTAAATACACTCATTCCAAACACAAACGCAACGTGTACATTTTATACAAATGTGCATACATTTCTCTTTAACAGGTACAACTTTATTCCAAGGATCCAGAGGTTTCTGGGCAGAACATGGAAAACATCCAGCATTAAGCCAATCACAATGAAGGGGGGGAGCATTCCATTCTTATAAAATATAGAGCTTTAATTTATTAGTCAGCAACAACAATGAAAAGGGAAGAGTATTTTACACAAGTCAATAACAAGTCACCTCTGTGCATTTAGCGTTTTTTTCTTTTTTCATAAAGTCTGACGATGCAAAAGATAGAAAACAAACAAACAAATAAAAACACTCGAAACCTTAAAGACACATTAAAAAAAAAATAATTGTACAACCTTTGTTCTCTTTTTTTCTGTCATTTAGAGGAAACGACTTGGAGCTGAGATGAATTCCGGGAATGCAAACAAATTCCAAATTGGGGAGCAGATAGAGATCTCCCCCCCCCCCATGAATTATAGATGCAACTTCCCAGACGCAGCCTGAATACAACCTAGAGGAGGTTTATTAAAATGTCAGAAATCACGTTTTTACACATTCTCCGAAATGTTGTGGTCATATTGTTTAGTCGTATACAGGAAAACAGTTTATGTACCTCTTGTGGAACTGCTGTAATTATGTTTTAGAACAACGCTGTACTAGAAGTCGAGCATAAAAAATTCTAATCAATAGAACCTTAGATCAAATCGAATCGAACAGCCCATCATTAAAACCAAACGACACTTCTCCGTGTACTTAAAATGCCACGTTTAAACGATGCTTCCTCCACATCACATGCTCTTCACTGTCACTTTATAGTTTGACAGAAAGTAAATTTAAGAATAATATATTTTTATAGAGGGGTGTTATGGTATTTGTTTACCTCATTTAACATAATGTGTAACTCAGAACATACTGTACACTGAGATGCCAGAGATGAAAAAACAAAACTAGACAAAACAAAAGAAAAAAAAAGAACAACAACCACACAGTATCTTATCAGAGTTACAGTACAAACACAGGTTCATGCACACAATGAAAGCCAGCTTCCCAGTATTTTGGTTAGTGTCACAACATTGTTACAATGCTCTGTTGTGTATATGGGCAATTATTTTTTTCCACATATGAATGTCAAACGAAGGAAGAACAAAGGATATCTTGTGTGCTCAGAGCTAACAACGGCTGCCTGAACCGGGCACCTCTTTCATCTTAAACTACATTTGTTAACTATAGCTTGCCCGAGTGTGCCTGTTGCATTTGGCCCCTGCCAATGTCCCATAAAAGTAAACGAATAATGCCCTTTGTGCAAAACCATGACCCTTTATTGCACCCCACTGCCAGCTGACAATATGTTTGCAAAGCCAACCATTATATTTGCCAACACATTTCATAAAAAAATTGATCTGCTGCTTGCTTCTTTTATTTACTGTATGTCTCACTTTTAAAAACTTTGGTTTGTGGCCAGAAGAAGCTGCAGGTTACACAGAGTAGAGGACCAGTTTGTCTTTCTTTTGTTAAGCAAATGTTATTCTCCTCAATCAGTATTAGTGTCTGGACTGAATAATTGTAAAAATAAATCGTCCAATCAAGGAAAAAAGAAAAGTAAGAGCAAATACCAGTTTCCCACTAAAAGGTCCAATTACAACAATGAGAATAAGTGAGCAGCCACCTGAACGTTCGGGTTCCCGTGGAGAACGAACTGCTTCCCCAAAGTAACTGGGACCATTTGGTAATGGTCCCCTCGCAATAGAATGTCTCAATCCGCCTGCAGCCGTGAGGAGGTTCCAAGAGTGTCCAGAAATAAAAGAGTCCTGGCACCGAGTCAAAGCAAGCAAGAAACAACAGAGATCCCATCACCCCTTATCAACAACTCATTTCACCGTCAGAGGACTTCTCGCAGCTTACACGTCTGATAGCACACTCCTAACAGTCGCCAAGGTCATCTGATGCTGACTGATGAGTTTTGTAATGACAGTAACAGCAACAATAAAATTAACATCAATAATAACAATAATATTTGCCCCAAAAGTACCTATACACAAAGAGCATGTTTTTTTCTAAGTACAAAGAAATCCACAGAATGATACTATATACAACCTACAATAAATACTGTGTATCATATATCTTACTGTTTGACAGGATTTATGTGGGGTTTTGTTTGTCAGCCTCTTTTTTCTCAGTTTGTTTTCTTTTTTTTCAGATTTGTGGATTTTTTTTCACGCTGCTACTCTCAGCGAGTCTCTCCCAGTTTTCACAGGATAGGGGGGGGAAGAGGTGGATAAGGGCGTTTCAGACGCAAATCCCGACTACTCATGTCTCTGCCTCGTCCTGCTCCTCGTTCTCTTCCCCTTCCCCATGATGCCGGCGGTTGCGGGGTTTCTTCTGCTCCTTGAGCTCCTTCAGGTCTTTGGCCTTGAGGGCGCCCAGCAGTGGGTCTCCGAACTGCCAGTAGTCCTGGCAGTATTGATTGATCAGGCTCATCTCTGGCTGGCTGAGGATGGTCAACAGGTCCTTGTATTGGCCTGAGCTGGGGGTCCACTGGGTACTGCTGGAGTGGAGGGAAGAGGGCACCAGTCCCCCCCCACCCTCCACCAGCAGGTTGTTGACAGCTCGGCTCGACAGCACCACCAGCTGCAGTTTCACGAGCGTGTGTTTGAAGTTCTTCTCTGTGGCCGTGCACTGGTACATGCCGGAGTCAGATGGCTGCAGAGACCGCAGGAGAAGACCTTGCTCTGTCTTCAAAACCCGGCTGTCGGAGCGCATCTGCAGAGACGGGGCAAAAAAAGGCCATGAACACAGCGGTCTCACCTTCCATGGAAACTGCTAGACAGGGTTATTGTTTGTAGTAAATTGTTTTCTATAGTCATTTATACGAGTGCAAATTATACATATATAGAAACAAAGAAAGGAAAAACAGGCCTTGTGCTTTGCTACAGCCTCCATGAAAAGAAACGCTCATGCTGCTAAGAAAATGTCTGTACCCTGGCAGTATGCAAATTTATGCACATCAAAATGTGATCCTCTCAGAAGAAGTTCACTAATTAGCAATATTGCTTCCTAGCACATGTGCTAGCTTAAAGTGTGAATAAAAGACTAATAATCTTGGTGGAATAATAGAAATGGAGCAGCGATGGAAACACAACTGTCAGAACTGACTTGAACCCATTTCACAAGTTGTATGAGTTGATTTTAAAAAAACGAGAGGTTTCATATAATAAATAGTACACTGCCTTTTAAAATCAGTCTTAACTAAACCAATGCATTCAAGCTTCAACAAGCTTTGGGGTGAAATGTTACCTTATGATACAGGGATTATTTTTCACTCCACACTGGTCTTTGGTCAACTCAAATTCCTTAAGAGTCTGAATTATTCAGTATCTTCTGTGTGTGTATGCTAGAGCTGGCCTGACAGCTCAATGGGTTAAGCATCACAATGGGATGTAGAAGGTGGCAGGATGGAGTCCCGGCCCAGACTCCAAACTCATCCCCCCTACTGTAAGACCAGAATTTTCCTTTTGGATTGATAAAGTATCTACAATTTAAACTAAATCAAAATAACACACAATAGAAAAAAAATAATTAAGCAATAATAGTTGCTTATGGGAGTAGAGACCATCCAACAGAATAGTCAATAAAAAAGGCAGCTTCACAATGGGTTATGACAGCAGAGGACTTTTTCACAGCTCCCCTTTATGTGTCCTTCCCCAGAGCCCGAGAACACTCAGACGTCTGTGTGAGAAATCAGGCATCATTCAGGCAGAGTTTGAATCATTTGATCACGTTCACAGATAATCGGGAAAGAATCACACAGGGATTCATTTTTCAAACGTCTCATTCTGCACACAGATGAGATGAAATACAGTGGCTGATGCGTGCAAAGGACACATGTTCATCTGTGGAAATGCTCATTTGTCACCAAACCACGTCAGAAAAGTTCAAACGAATCCTGAACTTCGGGAACTTTATGTGGGATAACGCTCAGGAACACGATACAGTATGTGGCAGCTCACCTCTTTCCTGCGGTCGCTGTTATCTCTCTGCAAATGCCATTTGATGAGAGCATGTGGCGAGCGGGCCTGACACTCCAGGAACGTACTGCTTCCCTCCACCCCATACTGCACCATCTCCAGAGTGTTCTTATTGGCTGCAGGCGGAGAGAGAGACAGTGAGGGGGGCGGGGGGCTGTTTCCATGGCAACTAAAACACTTATTATAAGGATCTCCAAAATTTCAGTTTTGGACAAACCAAAGACCTTTTTTAGCACCGAGCTCATGTCAGATTACCAACGAATAGAGTCAGTGCAGCTGAACTGAGGATTTCCAACCTTGCTTTAGCTGGAAACTCGTGGGGTTCGGGTTCTTACCATTAGAGTTAAAGCCTCGACACTGGCGGATGGGGTTCCCGTATTTGACGTCCTGCCTCCGGCTACGTCTAAAGGGGTCAGACCAGTATTGCCGAATAAGGAGAGAAAAAATAATAAAGCAACCGCAAGCCATTCGAAGCCATCCAACAACACATTTAGACGTAGACCCCCACCCTTTTATGCTTTTAATGTACATCATTGGAACGTGTCGTTCTGTAATTGTATTAACAAAACCACCACATTATTATTATTAGTCGGCATTAACCACAAGTACCAAAGCACCATGATGAAATATATTCCAACAGATTAGAGTGCCATCAAAACAGCCATTCAGCCATCCAGGCGGCGTAACTCGGGCGCCATTGAACACACCGGTTCAGTTAGTTAGCTGTTGAGTTAGTGTGTGTCATGCCAGCGCTGCTGCTGATGCTCACCTCTTCTGTGAGGCAGAGTAACGGGAGCAGGACTTGCCGTCCCAGGCACAGTACGGGTCTCTGGCCAGACAGCAGTCAGCACAGGCTTCACCATACACATCACACCGGTGAAGAGCCAACTGGGTCACTCCTACCGCAGATGACACGTACAGCTGTTGCTGTTGAGAAGGAAGAGGTTGGGGAACGGTGTTACACAGAGCTTTATACTGAACGTAAGGCAAGAAACTGAGCAGAATCTAGTGAATAGTGGAAAATAGATGCTTGTTTGTAAATGTTTAGGTTTTTACGGTTTTGATGTAAAAATACATAGCTGAATCTGAACACATGAAACCATACATTTACTAGAAACAACGTTTTTAAAATGAAATGTTCATATACATTTTACCATTAAGTATCCAGTAGATTAAAGAATAAAATTTCTTCTGGCTGTTATTTGCATCCATGCAGAGACTTCACATGGATGTAATAATATCTGCGTATAATAGAAAGTGCTGCACTGTGCTGAAACAGCAGCCGGCGCTGGATCATCTGGGAGAGTATTGAGCTAATCTCTATCAGGTTTCCATCATAATTTTATGATCAGCTGTTTGAAATTTATCGGTCTGGCCAGTTTTGTGTGTAACCCTCACTCCCTGTCTCTGAAATAATATCATAACGTGTAGGGGAGGCCAAGTATTTAATCACTTTGAAAGACAACACTAAGCTTTAATGTCTTTTCCATATTTCTGTCTCCCCTAGACATGCACGTATTAGACAAATCATGAAGGAAAGCGCAGCTGCATACATACAGCCTCTCGTTCGCCTCCTTCATTTCCTTTGCAAAGCGATTTGTTTTCTCTTTATGTGAGCAAAGGTTAATCCATTAAGCTGCACAGGTAAAGCTAAATGTGTTCTGCAGACACGCTTACCCTTTTGGATGAGATCTTCATTGTTGTGATTGGAGTTGGGACCTTAATAGAGAGAATCATTTAGTGTCAGCACAGTGTGTTCTCTCCGTGGCAGATGATGTATGTTGTAGATGGATATAATACACAGAGGCATTAACACAATGGAAATGAGAAGATAATGGATGGAGACAGCCCCCACGCAGAGGTGGGGGGGGGGCAAAAGAGGTAGAGGGAGAAAATGTAGCAGGGAGTAAGGCTCACCTTGAATACCTCTACCTCCTCCAGGACCAGCTCCTCTGTCTGCAGGTCGTCACTGGGCAGCACTATGACTTTCTGAACTGTCCCCTTGTCTGTGGACCACAGTACACTTCTGTCAGCTGCACATCTGCAACCTCACACACATCCTCCTGTCAACAGCCCCTTAGATTCCCATCGTACTCTCTCAGCCACGTCCAACAACGGGTAATCCCTAAATCAACAGACTCCACTGTACTCTTCTACCTCTGTCACATGCGTCTCCATTTATTCTTAATGACGTGAGCCTCTGTTTTACTCAGTGTACTCACTGCCACCACCGTGACAAACCACTTCTGTCACCCTCGGCTTCCTTCCTACCTTGACCTATTCACGTGGATGCCATAAGACATTCCCTGGCCCTCTCTGGCAAGTAAGATTTCTATAAAAGAGTGAAGCGCTCCTGTGAGCGGGATGTCTGAGATTTATTATGACTTCTGCATTAAACTTCAGTGCGGGGCTGAATGGTTGCCTCTGACAGCAGCTGAAAGGACACGCATTCCGCCGCAGTGGCCCGCCATGGCACACAAACCCAATCAGTCTTCTCCCCCCGTAATGCACAGACGAACAAAGGACAC
This sequence comes from Microctenopoma stevenorrisi, assembly GCA_032270685.1. Taxonomy (NCBI): domain Eukaryota; kingdom Metazoa; phylum Chordata; class Actinopteri; order Anabantiformes; family Anabantidae; genus Microctenopoma; species Microctenopoma stevenorrisi. The sequence goes on along the minus strand of JAUMTR010000022.1, from coordinate 3,945,477 downwards.
TGTTAACAGGCGTCAGATGCAACATGTGAGGGCTGCTGCTGTCATACTGGGACCTTATTAAAGGTTCGGGGCATGCAGGCAAATGTGTAATCTTTCCTACACCAGCAGGCAAGATTAAGGTGATGGATATACTAACTCCCCCCTTCTTCTTCTTACCCCCCGTCTCTCCAACCTCCCTCCTGCTGCTGATCCACCCTTGCCCTCCAGGTACAAATCTCCTGTTGTTTACTTGATGTGAATAGAGTGAGGTACCAATCCTTTCATTGGTTAAATTTCCACTTGAACACAAAAGGCAAGAATGTTTTTCTCCTGAAGATAAATTATTCCAGAAGTGACAAGCCCTCCACTTACATGGGATTTATTTCCAGGGGGGATTTTCTTTTCCTCCCTTATTCAACTTCCCGCTGAAGCTGTCATTCACTATTCAGGCTGTGATCAAAGGGTTTACGAGTTCAGACTGACTTCTGACGCATAGTATTAGTATTATTATTATTGTATTAGTCATTTCGAAATACCCCTAATGAACCAGTTACAAGGTATAAGCTGATAAAAACACCTTCTCTGCTCCTTCTCTCAATTCAGTCACACTGAAACGTTTCACTCACCTGTTCCTAAGAAGAGCACTTCGTAGTTGCCATCTGCAGCCGTCACCTGGTCCACTGTGATTGAGGTGAACTCATAGTCCACATTTGTCCGAACCACCAGGGGGCGCTTGTGCACCGGGTACACCGCATTGTACATGGCAGGGTGATTCCTCATGAAGTTGATCACTTCATCTGCATAGTCTTTGGTAGACTTCATGTTCGGGGTGAAGGTACCTCCAGGGCACTGAGACAGACACACAAAGGCATTAACATTCTGAGTCCTCAAAAGTGATGACAGACAGAGTTCTACTCACATGAAAAACAGCGTCTGAAAGGTGCTGGTGCCTGTAGTTTGTTCACATGTATGTACTGCATGTATGCGATGGGACTCACCGTGCCGGGGCGGGGGTACGGGATCTTCCCGGTGTAGGCCACCCACTGGTAATTGGGACCCTCCTTGTGGGCGAAGGGTCCATTGAAAACCATGCGGATGTCGGCCATGGAGTAGACACAAACTGCTGAGCCTTTAAAGACAGAGCTGTGAAGTGGGCGGAACAAAAAGAAGTCAGCGAAGTCCAATTTATTTATATTATTTTACCTCACAGAAGTTCCCGTATAATGCATCGGTCAGCACACTAACCCGGAGACAGAGAAGACTCCGTATATCACAGGATTCTTTGTGTCCTGGGTCTGTTGTATGTAAACGTCTCCTGTAAGAGAGAGGAGAGAAATCACGTCAGCGTAAAGGGTTGAGAGAAACATCACAGCAGAAGCACTCCTCTTTACTAATATTTACTCAGCTTTCAGACAATCCAACCGCTCTTAGCCAGAAAGACCTTCAGGCTACACCTCCCCAGAAGGAGTAAGAAGCTTCGTCTGTGTTGTAAACAAATAAGATCCATGACTTAAAATGAAGTGGTGAGGAAGGTGGATCTTGGGTTGTGGTTTTATAGATGTGAGAATGGGCTTCATGTGAAAACTGCGGTGCTCTGTCAGTGCCGGTGTAAACTAAGTGACCACATCATCGTGAGGCCTCAGCTCCTGCAGGAGCCACCACTAAACCAAATAAAGTATTTCCATTATGTATTTGACCAGACAATTACCTGTTTGACTAAACCTGGGCCCTTTGTGTACCTGTATCAGTGCTTTGAACTAAATGCTAAATTATTAGCAGATATTGTGGTATGAAGCATTACAAGCAAGGCAGACATTTAACATTAGCTTATTAGCACCAAGCATAGAACAATGATACTGTCAATATTGGACCAACATGGCTGCTCAACCACCTCGGACCTGAGGACACAAAAAACGTTAACATGATGTGCAGGGATTCTCGTGGTGGATGGAAAGAAAATGACTCTTCTGTCCCAAAGGAGAAGTGAATCACACAGTCTTAAGCCAATTCTGGAGGCCTGTAAATTCTGACTCTATCCTACAAGTGTTCAGACACTGACATCAGACACTGGCTGATTTAGATCGTCCTGCTGTTGATACCGAAGAAAAGGTCTGCAGATACAAATAAAAGACTAAGAGCTAAACACGTGATGGGTGATAAGTCTCTTTTCTGTTCAGTGTCTGACCTAAATACTCGTCCCGGGAGGCATGTTCGCTGCCTACAATAGGACAAGGGCCATCAGCACACAACAGAGTGTGTGCTCCCAACCTAATTGCGAAGTGGAAGATGACTGCAACGTGCAGATGCTATCGTTTAGCTAGAACCAGTCCAACTCTTCTGTATGGGGTGTCTACCACTGTGAGCTCATTCTGGAAAGAAAAGGATAAAAGTGAGGGATCACAGGCACGTTGCTCCTCATATTTTCCCAGCAGCTACCAAATTTCTCACACCACTGTGCCATCTTCCACAGCTGCCGCAGCCAGAGCGGTGGAACGGTCATGGGTTTGCGTGAGCGCAGCACGACAGCCTCTCATGGGTGTCACACAACAAATGATCCCTGTCATGACATACAGCTGTCGTACTGCAGAAACGAGAGCTCAACGACGGGGTGCGTAAGCGCAAAAGATACTGCTGTGGCCATAATACGGCTGATATGATAGGAGCTTGTCAGATAGTCACTAAAAACAGATTAAGTCTTCAGGAGAATATGGAGCTACAGTGTGTGATTAGCAATAAGATCAATAAAAGCTATCAACTTAGCACCAGGGGATCTATTGTGTTAGTAATGGAGGGGAAGGGATCCAGAGTCCATGATTGTCTTTGCAATGTTTGTGCATGTTTGCAAAAATGTAATTTTCTGCTTGATCAGCCTTAGGTGTTGGACTCCGTTCCTTGCTCTTAGCGTCTCTTCACTTCATCTCTGCTTTTTCGTTCCTGTTGATGCTACTGATCAGAGACCTGCTTCGTGTCATTCATTAGCTACATTTTCAGGCCTTTCATCTGTTCTTATGTAACGTCATCATAACACTCCAGGTCATTTAGATCATGTTGTCAGGTAGTCAGGTAGACCCAATGAGAGCTACATTCCAACTGTAAAAACTCCCAAGGTCTCAGAGGTGCTTTAACACAATGTTGTTCTATACCAGACTACCGCGGCAGACATTTCAACAAACCCTTCAGTAATGAGTTTTGGAGACATTTTATTAAAACTCTTAAGGAGAGGAAGACAGTTTAAGAAACGTTTCATTCAAGCATGGCCAGCTGAACTCGGTAAACGTGTCTTGGCTTGAAATACACCTCAGCTATGCAGTGTAATGTATCTACAGCACAGTACCTATTTAGGACATGACAAAATATGATAGTGCTGTATGTAGGAATGAATAAAGTTCCATAATTTAGGGAAACATGGAAGCAGCTCAGCTCTCCTGTTAGATGAAAAGATGAACTATGTTGATACAACTGTTAAATATAAAGCTATGTGCCACCATGTAGGACTATGTACTGTGTGTCTATAAACAAAGGCAAACTACTATCTACTACTACTACTACTACCTACTATAGGCTATGTAAAAAACAAAGTGTTTAGTGTATGTAGAAACTGAACAAATAAGAGATGCAGCACCTACTAACAACAACTACGTGTGCTGACAGGCTGATTCTGCTGCTACTCCATTGCAAGTCTTTATCCTAAGCTAAAGAGCTGCACATGTTTCCCAGAATGTCAAACTATGCCTGTTCAGTGTGCAACATGCCGATGCTGTCATGCCACATCCGTGTCCATTCACCGCCCTGTTCCTCTGCACATTTACAGCTTTAATCCGGCATTCTCCCGAAAATCCCCATCCACTATCCACCTTTGCACAGCATGCCTATGCCAACACTGACCCGACCAGAAAACACAGAAAACTCATTCATTAAGGCAAAGCAGGTCCAAGTGTGTCTCACTTTAGCAATAAATACACTGAGATAAAAGTAAGGAATGTGTCAGCGAGATGAAGACACAACTAACTATTATTACTGGAACATCTTATTCTTGAGTTCAAGAGCAAGAGCGGTCCCATGCATCAGCCTCCTATCGCACTGGGGCTCTATTTTAAACCTGGGAGACAGACTGAGGCAGAGCTTCCTCTGGAGAAACTAAAAGTCTTACAGTAACAGACATTCCCACACGGTGACCTGATCTGCTCACCGTTTCCCCCACGATCAAGACGTCCTGAAAGAAAATGACAACTACAGCGATGGGAGTGCGCGTGCCTTCACATTACAGTATTGTGTATAGATCATATAATGGGAGCGGGCTGCAATCAGAGCCAAGGACTGAGTTCTGGTGTGTGTGTGTTTGTGCGTGTTTGCACAAGTACACACTTGGCAGGTGCTGCAGCAGAAACAGACCCTGCAGTAGACTGTTCCATCCTTAATATTTCAGATGTGATCATACATGACGTGAACCTGAAAGTGAGTAGGTCTGAAATAAATCTAGTCGTGTCGTTTTTGTCCCATTTCTTTGCCATTCGATACATGGTGTCAAAATGATTAAGTGCAAAGAAGAGATTTGGTTTCTATAAAAAAAAAACAGAGTGAATGTAGGAGAAGTTACATAAAAAAAATACTTCTGCTCCCCTGGTGCACAGGAAGTGACGTGTTTGAAGCTGACAGTCGATGGATTAGAAGAAGAATCCAGTTTATTTTAGCTGATCGTTAAATTTGGTTTGGAAACTATTCACTGTTCGAATTATATTAATTTCTCTGGTGTTTTTATGAAATCAAATGTATTATTTTCAGCCTTAAAAGTGCAGGTTGTAATTTTACAAAACAGTTACAGCCACTGGCTGAATGGACAGAAAAAAGCACCACCTACAGGAAAATCTAAGGAAAAGACATTACAGGGTTGGCAGCATATTTGATTGACAAAGACAACACCCACACTGAGAAACATACAGATTACCACCTCAGCTGAACACAGTGAGAACAAACCTACATGCGCAGGTGTAGGCTTTTTTTTCCACTTACGGAGCTCGTCGAAGTGCGTCTCCATGCCGTCGGCCCCTGGCACCGAGCAGATGAGCCTGGCCTTCAGGAAGGTGCTCCACTTATTCACCAGACAGCAGTGGCCTCCGTCATCATTCTGCATTTGGGAGGGGTGGAGAAGTCACAGAATAGTTAACTCGCTCACACTCGCATCCTCATCTCTGTCGTCCTACTGAAAACAAAGCCAGGTGGAGCGAGCGAGCCACACACACACACACACGCACGCGCACACACACACACACACACACAGTACATGTTGGTTTGCAATCTCCTCCTATTTAGACACTTCCATCTGTGGTGGAGCGAGGCCAGAATCCATCCCAGTAAGAAAGAAATGAAACCAGTACATGTTTCCAGATTTGGCATTCTTCCGAAATGTCATCTTCTCATGTCGATGAGGAGCCCTGTTCACTTTAATATTTCACTTTAAGGAATGTGCTGTGCACTTTCAATGAATCCCATTTTGGGAGTTGAAACGTTTTCATAATTTCCAGTGTAATTGCAGCGTACGGCTGAGTGTGTTCTCGGTAGCAGGCAGGATGCAGAGAGTAGCGGTAAGAGCATCCAGATGTGTGGCGAAGTAAGACTGACGCGTTCTGGTCTCGGGAGGCCGCGACAGAGCCCACTGAGAGTGGGATGAGTGTTTGTGTGCTGGGTCAGCGCCTGACCCCCTCAAATAAATACAGCAGTGAGCAGCTGAGGCAACGAGCGCACGTAGGCCACATTTCATTACTAACACCCGTACTCGCATACCTGTTATGATGCTTACACTCACGTCACAGAAATACAGTGGGCCCAAAAACACAACAACATTTGTTACTTATTTTCATAGGTCAGTTCGTTGAGCTTTTTTAAGGGCGGTGAATCATTCACAGCTATGTACACCGGTTGTTTCAGGACTACCAGAGAAAAGAGGTCAGAAGCTCATGGGGTCAGAGGTCAGAGGTCAGTCTCACAGACAGAGGGATGCATTGTAGACGGGAAGGTTAAAGACACATGTGGATTCCAGCATGTTGACTGATGCACTGTTGACCAAATACTTGTCCTGTGCCTGTAAACATTCGAACATGCTGGGTGACTCGTCTCGGAAGAGTCCAGCCCGTTTTTCATATGGACAGTTTTCTTTTCATTATGTTTACGTCTCCAAATAAACATGCTCCTCATTGTGTACACACCAGGCAGATGCGTCCTATACGGGACTGGGTCACGGGAGTCTGGCCCATCTCAGAGGACTTCTCCCGGAAGAAGAAGTACAGCTTGTCATCGTTTCTCTCAGCACTGTCTGGGATGAGCTGTACATGGATGAAAGTGGGATCTGTGGAGAGAGGAGATGGTGAGATGTTGGGGTGGTAGGAGGACATGAGAAAACATCTGGCTGAAATGTTTTATAAATGCTCAGCATTTCCTGTTTATCACTTGTTGAATGACTATAAACATGCAGAATCTTTACATTTCAGCGTTCGGAGCAAAGTTTGGATTGCAAATTGAAAAGTCATGTAAGAAAACTAAATAAGCTGCACGGAATGAGATCCAGACATACAAATAGGACATTTACCATTCAACCATCTGGAGTTATACTGATCAGTTCTCATGGCTGTCTTTGTCCCCAAAGTACGGAAAATGGCGGAGTCTGTTCCCATAAAGTCCACATAGACCCCAGCATATAGTTCACCATCTGAGAAAGAGACAGATGAAGTGAAATTCCTGCAACACCCTCAATACCACAAAACCCTTTCGGTTACAGAAATTATATTTAGACCCAGTGTCCTCGTTACCTAGCATAAGTTAATGCTAATGCCCTAAGCATGGAAGTTGGTTAAAAGTCCTTGTCTGGTAATGTTTTTGATGTTTCAACCTTATTCGTTTTAAAATGGCCCGGTAGCTTAATGGGTTGAGCGGCAGACTGGGATGCAAAAGGTCACAGATTTGAAACCCCGTCTGACTCTTAATCAATCCCCTACTCGGTGTGTCCTTGAGCCAGACACACCGGCACTACCTCCTTGTAAGTCGCTTTGGATAAAAGCGTCTGCCAAGTAAAGTAAAGTAAAGTAAAGTAAAGTAAAGTAAGGTAAAGTAAAGTAAGGTAAAGTAAACACGAACAATGAAAAAAGTATTATTTATTATATATAGAATTACTGTTAAAATTGAGAAGCAGCAGGGAAACATTGGAGCTTATTAACACACCGTTGTAGTGAGTAGTATGAATTAAAATATGATTGAAATTTAATTTACCAAATTATTATTAAAAGTGCTTTGCTTGTACTAAACAACATTTGAAATAATTAGTTAGAGCTTTCACCTTTGCAAGGTACAATAGCTAGTTAGGCAGATATTTTAGCTTTATTTAGTAGATGTAATGTCTGTGAAATGGAACACGTACGTAGGCCACAGCAGGAAAATCTGGTTTTACTAACAATGTTAATGACGGCTGCATTCATCCACTTAGGGTTGGTCCTAGTGTTGTGCATGCCGCCTCACTGGAACGGTTTATTGGTACATGTGTCTACTGTGAAGATTATAGTTACACAAATTTGTATTGTTTTTTTCCAGGAAACATCTGAGAAAATCATATGCAGCAAAACGTTAAAGCAGTGATTAACAACCAAACTTCTCTCTCTCGCTCTCTGTGCAGAGTGTGCACACGGACGTATAGTAGCCTACACAACAGCCTTGTTAGACCAGAGCAAGGTGTTGGTCCCCCAGCTGTTGTAAGGGCCTCACTGGAGCAGGTGTGACTGTCAGTGCTCTTATAAATGGGGCAAAGAGGAGAGACAGCAGGATGTAGAACAGAGGAAACAAAAATACCATCCAGACACCATCATATTTAGTGTTGTGGTCCTTGGCAGGTCTCTATGCAGATTGATGGTATATCATTAAAATGTCCATGGATGATAGGATGTCTAATGTGCCGGAGAGTGGAGAAGTTAATGGTCAATAGTAAATCTCGTGTTCGGTACAGGGTTCTTAATCCTTATCAACACCAACAACAGGGTCCCTTGTATGAAGCTAACTGGTGGAGATGGGAGATAAATCCATCCTGGATGACAGCACTGGTTCCATACTGATCAGCTGGCACTGCGCTAATGTGGAAAAGCAGTGCAAGTGATTTACACCCGCTGTCTCACCCCACAGAGTGAAGATCGCCTTTCACTGGTGGCAACTGTGAGGCCTGGACCTGATTGAGTGACCTTGGACACAGGGACAGAGGACACTGCCTTCATGAGTGCCCCAGCAGATGATACATTACTGTAGCCGGATTGAACCTTTGCTAATTTCTTTTGTTCTCACCAGCAGATAATCATTTGTATTATTGATATTTTGTTCTATTAATATTCCTAATTCCACATTACAACAAACGGTGCAGAGACAGAACTACATAGAGGCCTGAGAAGAAATATTTTTTTATGGTTGTGATGTATGACAGTTGAGGTACTACACATTAAAACATGTGTAATACTAAAACATCTAAAGGTGACTGTATGAAGCTTGGTAAATATAGAAATCAAGAAGATTTCTGAATGATTAAAATGTTATTTATATATTTTTGCCAAAAATATAAAGTGTAAGCAGAAAGAATTATATGCTGTATATAGAAACAGGAGATAAAATATAAAGACCCCTTCTGGGATCAGGCTGCTAGACTGTACCCATGTCCACACCCTCGTGTGACCAAACCAAAATCCTACTCACTGATCAAAGCAGACACGCTGTTGAGCTTTGGGTCATAGGAGCACTTTCCCTTTCCAGATTCAACTCTGCCTGGCTCCAAATGGAAGATTTCTTCCTGGAATGGAAAAAAAAAATAAAGAGATTGCAATAAATCCAGCACTTCTCATCTTGTCACTGTTATTCCCATGCGCAGGGAAATGAGGCAGCGGATGTGCTCCCTCCAACTCCTGTGGGACCTGTATGGCCCGATGGGAGATGAAGTGTTAGGATAATGAGCATGCGTTCATACAGAAAAATACATGTGGGGAAAGCAAGGAATTTCTATCCATCTCCATGCCACTCTACTGCGGAAAACAATGTGTCACGGGCTGCTTCTCTTGACATAATAAGCTGCATGCCAAGTATCTCTCTGCTTCTGGGTTCCTATAGCTGCGCAGGCCTACTGCTGACACCTGTAATCCAGTTAAAACAAGCTGCGATGGAGGCTGGATGACTGATGCTCACGGCTCGTGGCATCCCTGCTCACGCACTGAAAGGTGATTGGCAGGAATTTTCGTATGAGAGTTCGGGGGAAATGAATAAGCAGCATGTGGTGACATGTCCTATAGTCTTGCCTTACAGACCAGAGCATATTCAAACCCCCGTTTTTCCCCTCCCCGACGACACAGAGATGGAGATGTCTCTGTTGCTGTACATCAGCACTAAAGCGAGGGAGATAACACGGCACTGTGCCAAACTCACTTCATTGGATCATACACACAGCCCTGTGCAATTCCCTACTCATCTTTGATTAAAATCACAGCTCGTGCAAATAAAGAGGTGCTGGCAGCTCACTCCTGGCCATGCCAGATGCTGACAAGTAATAAAAGGTCACAACATTTATGTGTAGCAGAGGGGAACAGTGCCCTGGACATGTTTTTACAACACTGCTGTAAAACACGACCCTACAGAAAAGTTGCACCATATAAAAAATCTGACTAGAGAAATTAGCAACAATTTCAGAGTGTCCCTCTTCATCTAAATCTCTCATGTCCTTCAAAAGTCCATTCCCGTGTTTCATTGTGCTTCGAGAGTTCAAACCGCGGAGACACGTTCAGCTATGAGGATCTTTTTATTTCCTTTGCTGCACAGCCAGTTGGCTACAGATGGCTGGTGTTTGCTCTAGGCTAACAGAACCTGCTGTGGGAGTGGGACAGATGCTGATTAGTCTTGCCGCCTCTGTGGGAGAGACTGCACCACATTCCTACAGAAGGTGGAGGGCTCGGTGGGGTGAAGGACTGATGGGTGGGACATCCTGGATTGTCTCAGATAAGCAGGATGAATGATTTGGATATCTTTTGTGCATGGGCGCTGCTAAATGTGTGCTACATAAAAATGAATGTGAATGAATGAATGGATGTGTAAAAAGCCTGTTTAATTAAATCTGTGCCAAGAAAAAGTCAACAGAATTTTGTAGCAGGCTGAGAAGCCATTTCCATTTGATAACCCAGCTCTCATGCAAAATATGGCATTTAGCACAAATGCAAAGCACAAAATGGACAATGGTGGATAAGAAAGGGTATTTAGACAATGAGGCTTACACAAAGAAAATATGAGGGAGGCACAAGAGAAACACAATGACATGCGATTAATGCATTTCCACTTTATACAAAACGTGCAGATTGGGGATGAACTGAAAAAGAGGCATGCCAAGTGTTACGGAGATAAATAGACGATGGCCAAATGAAGGATGGTATTAACAAAATGACCACGAGCCCAGGCTGTATGCAGGGCTGCGGTGCGGACAGGGCCCACATCGCACCTTCAGTCCGAGTGTCTCATGCACCGCGCTGGGTTCAGCTGCGCGGCTAGCCCTTCCTCTGGCCTGGGCCATCTGCAGATACATGGATGTCTAAAACAGGAGACAGCAACACAGTCTATGTTACACCACTGACAGAGAAGAAGCAAGGACGTTCCCGACCTCCTTGAAGGTTGTATCGATCTGTCCGGCCTTCAATGAAAAACGCCTTCTACCAGAATGAATATAATGCAAATGCCTGAGGAAACGTGTGAGTACAATAAATGTGTGCACAGGATTACTTTACCAGATGGTGAAAAAAGTAAAATAATAGTTCTATATCCTGTGAATGAGTCAATAGAGGCTCTCAGTATGCTACACATTCCCCTAAAAAGGTCCTGCCAAAGCAAAACATTTTTCTATTACAGCTTACAAAAGCTACAAGGCTTGTAGGTTAAGCCAAGGAGAACTTAAGAAAACAACCTGCAGCGATTTAAAGGGTTGAATGTTTAATTAATAATGACGAATAAATGTGGATATGTGTGCGCATACATCAGCGTGTCATTCCCAGCTTTTGCTGTTATGGTTAACTACCCAGATTAGCTGAAGAAGGTGCTGAAGGGGCAGGGGGGGTGGGGGGGCAAAAACCTGCCTGTTCACAATGGTGAAGAAAATAACAGCCCCGTCATTAATGGACTAGACCTGGAACATTCCACGGGCACTCCATAATGGGAGCTCCCACTACCAATTACCCAGTGTCTCACATGGTAGTGGCTGGCAGGTGGCCTGGTTGGATGCGTGAAGGGGTGGATGTATGGGTGAGTGAATGGATGGAAATCCTTCGTTAGTGAGGGGGTCACGTATGGACCGCGGGTAATGACAGGACTCAAGCAAGTCACGCTTGCTTTTGCAAGTCCTCTGCACCGTTGTGTGATCCCGAGGGAGAGACCAGTGGGAAATTTATTTTTTATTTATCAAGTTTTTAAAAGGCCCCTGGTCGTCATTAGAGAACAAGTGTGATATTTAAAGAAGCGTGAGGTGTTAACGGGGAGTATGGCGAGGTACTGGTGCCTGGCTTGGTTTAGGAAATTCTAGCAGTCCCATTAATGACTGAGACTAAACAGAGTAGCTCTAACAGCTCGCTGGGGACGACAGCTGTTTGCTGGTGAAGCCGTGCTGCCTGCCTTGCCAGACGCCGGGACATGGTACCTTAGCTTAACGATGCAGGAAAATCATCGTAAAGTGCACCTAGAGTAAGGTGGATGGAGAGTAAAAACGGGTTGAGCTATGCTACTCATGATGCAGATGGATAAAGCCGCGCATGTTTTCCGAGTTGATAAAAAAACATGTAAGCACCTTCTTAGCCTGTACACTGTATCATTCTTTGATACTAACCTGAGGTTTGCGTCCGCGGTTGACAAAGGTACAGACTGGATTGTAAGCTCCTGTCCCACAGATGTAAAGCTGGGTCCGGTTCCACGGCTCGATCAGACGAATGAAGTTGGCACACTCCTCCTGGAAACACAAATACTCAAATTATAGTCATATTTCACTGGTCTGCCTCCTGCTGAACTTCAGTATGTTAAGCCTGAGCAAGTAAAAATAAACCCTTAATAATGTGCTTTTATATATATTTGGACATATAACAAACTCTCCGTCAGCAATGTTGTGTGTGGATGGTAAAGTCGACTGGTCTTCTGCTTTAAACCATTTTAACAGGTTCCTCCCATTGAAACAAAAGGGCGCAGAGAAGGGAGCTGCATACTTTAAATACAGTACTATTGAGAGATGATGTATTTAATTTTGTCTTAGATTGATAGGAATCACCTCTACAACCCTGCTGAGATTTTGTCAACACATGAACTTACATTGGCGTCCTTCCCACTCACGAGGCACTCCATCCTTCTTCGTTCGGACACTGGCCAGTGGATCTGTGCAGGGGGAACAGAAGACGGTTTATAATTACAGTCCAACCTGTTACACATCACTGACATTTATGAGATTTTGGGGCTTAAACTGCAAAAGGGACGTCCACCCAGGCTAATATTAGTCCTGCTGGGACTGCCATAACCCAATTACAGTGCTTTAATGACTCTGCACCAGAAAAGGTGCACTCCAACCAAAACAAGATGTTGCTGACCAAAATGGCTGCTGCTGGGAACAGAACATATTTCCCATGGGTTAACTCTGCGCACTTAAAGTAAAGGTGCTTGCTTCACCGTGGTCTTACAATATGCGGGTCCTTGTTGATGTCATGGAGATCCAGGGACAAGATGTGGTCCTTGCTGCCGACGTACATCCTATCATGGTCCTCATCCATACGCAGGATCCTGTAGTCAGACGTGTTGAGGAGGTAGGCGAAGTGATGAGCAGTATTGGTGGATCTTAGCTCTGTTTACACACAGAAATACATATCCATTAATGACAGCTGTCGTGCACGTGCACGCACAGCTGGCACATTCCTCGTGCCGCGGAGTCATCTGATGGTTTCTCACCAACATTGTTGTAACCTAACACCGCACATTAGAGACAAGTGCTACTGAGTGTCTGTCGCGCTGTGTTGATAGCTTAATACCTCCTGAGCTGATCAGAAGATCATTGGCTGCGTGTGACTTTCAGCCACCAGTAGGAAAAGACTGATACACTGACACGTGGAGATGTGAACTACAAATGCACAACATGTGTTACGCTATACTCAGTTTAATTTAGTGAGAACTTCCTCATCCCTGCTTGGACTCGACTCTCTAGAAGTTCATCTTTGGTAACACAGTGAGGTTAACTCGTCCCCTCACGTCGAGAGTAACCCAATATTCTTTCAACTCTGTGCTGGAGTGTTTGTTTGTTGCGTTCTTCTTGGTTCAGCAACCGTGTAAAAGAAGGGCATAGAGGCCACTGCTAAGACAGCAAAGGCCCCACGCCACACCATCGACAAACACACTCCCTCACAAGCGTTAAGGGAATGGCATTAGAGGCTGGCATGTGCTTTTTGCTAGACAAACACAGAGGTTACGCTCAAACAGCAGCACAGTCCTGTTTCACTGTTTCAGACCACAGAAGCTGAAACGGAGAACCGCGCGTTGAGCTGAAAACTCTGGAGCTGGTTAAGCAGCTGAAACGTGGTGGAGGGAAACCAGAGAATAAACTGTCAAATGCTGTTTATGTGTGATACACCTGAACAGAGGTGGAAGAAGCGGGAGATCTAGTCAATGTGGAGTGACAGGCTTTAAATATGGAAATATTTCAGACAGCCTAATAAATAATCACGTAGTCGTGTTCTGTGTGTTTGAAGTTACCGAGGAACATTCCTGTGAGGTTGTCTGGCCGTTCTGAGGAAGATGTCTGGACACCGAAGCATGCAAAGCCATCAACATGTCCACCGCTGGGCCTTAAAATAAACACCATGTAGAGACCTTTTTAAACAGACTCCCTATGGAATCTGATATTGCCAGTCTTTACAGCCAGATCTAAAATTAACACAAGGTTGTGTCAATAAGCAGAGATTAATAGCATTAGATTTGCTGTATTTGTGCAGTTTGATTTAATAACCGTGTCCAACAAACGATGTTTACAGGTCAGCAGAGTGACTGACAGCCGTCAGGTCTGCACAGAGGAGCTGCAACATGTGCTCGGGCTCTGTGATTATTTATGTTGGAGACTTAGGTTGAATGATGAGTCCCCGCGCACTATATGTGTGGATAGAGTGAAACACACCGGATAATGTCACATTGTACACACACACACACACACACACACACACACACATTCCGAAAGCCGGTCGCAGGCCTTCCTGAAGCAGGTTGTCAGCAACTCCTCCGTGTGTGTTTGTTGTCAGAGGGTAGCTGGATGGGACCACCTGTCAGCTGAAGGGGGGACGTGAATAGCGCATAGCAACATGTCCTACAGAGGGCTGCACGCTAAGAAACAAACACATGTAATCTAATCACCTGATAATACACAGATAGTCTAGTTTTAATGTCCAAATTCAACGTCACAGCATAAACATGGTCCACCGTAATGATCTCTAATGGAATCCCAGGCCTCATATCTTATTCTCCGTATCTAATTGCAACATAAACTACACCACAGAGAGTTACGCCTATTAGACGATGAGGTCAAAGAAATCAAACCTCGCAGACCCTCACTTGCTCTTGTTTTTTTTTGGACTATATGAATCACAGCTTAAGCATTTAGAATGTCTCTGAAGAAAAACCTGTTGTACCATACATATCACACTGTATTATACAGTATTATACTGGGTCTTCTGCTGCCATATGAATTAAACTGTAAAAAAAACCCTCACTGAAATAAGGGTAAGGAGTCTGAAAACGTGTGAAGCTATTCCAGCTACTAGACATCATTTCCTATTCTGTCAGCTTTAACAACTTGGTGCTGAAGTCATCTTCTCAGGCAGGGGCACAATTGGTGCTCATAAGAGATGTTGATGGAGGATGTACTATGGCAGCAGACTGAGCCTGTGATCCGCACTGCTCCATAGGTCAGGCCACCTGTGGAAACAAGCTCAGCAGGTCCCAGGACTGGGAACAGTCGCAGTCGGCTTGGAGAGACGTGCAAAATGATTCTGAAGAGACGCTATAAAAAGGCGATGAGGCATTTTTAGGGTAGCAGGAGCATTTTTGATCCAGTCAAAAGTCGTAAACTAAGCTTGAGGTAAGGTTAATTCAATTTGGAAAAGCTACCTGATCTATTTAAGAAAAGGTTCTTTAGCTTAGATATGTAAAATGTAATGTAGACACAGCTACTAGTAGAAGATTAGGGTTTCAAGCAGGAAAGGCTCAGAGAAGCTGAACTATTGTGCCATTGTCAGCCACATTAGGGCATGACAGACTTTTCCGCACACTGAGACTTATCCTAGGGTTTTAGAGGCTGGGAACAGCGTACAAGTGTGTCTCTTAGAGCCAGATAAACTTTTAAAGTAGCCCATTACTGCATGTACGGTGTAGGTTCACTTTGGGGGGTCCGCGCACACACAGCAGGGGCTTTGTTTTCGGTACTGTGGCGCTTCCCCTCTGTGGAATGGCCATGTCTCTGTTAGAGGTGAAAGTAAGCCGGTGATGGAACCTGATCTAAGTACTCAGTGTCACTGTTTTGTACTGGCATGCCTGCACTTGCACACAGACGACTGGGCAGTTTATAAAACTGCACTTTTTCCCATTTCCCGACCTCATTGTTAATGTAGACAAGCGGTGCACGTGTAGTATTGCACAAAAAGTTAAGTGATTACACAGGCGTGGGAGCTCGAACCCCAGTCCAGAACTGATCCAGTCCACTTTCCTCAGTCTAATGAACAAGGACAAGCCTCTCCTCTCTCCCAGAATCCCAAGGTGCCGCGGGCTGACACCGCCTGCTGCCGGTTCCCACAACTTAACACTCTGCTCTGACTGTAAGGAAGGATTTTACTGATGTATGAGAATAGGGAGGTGGGTAAGATGAGCACTGGGCATCTTACTATCAACATTAGTGCTGTACAGCACTGCAGATCACACAGGTTGTGACAGATGCCCAGCTGCTTACACAACGTGCTCAAATAAAGTTGCATCAGTGGTGGAGATCGTTCTGTACAAGTCTCAGATCATTATCACTTTAATGGAAGGTGTATGTTAACAGTGACATCAAAAGAAAAATTAAAAAAAATAACTTTAAATAAAAATTGAAAATTTGCATTTTACTGAGTGAAATAAGTTTTTGAACTCTTTAACAAACATTAAGAGTTCTGGCTCCGACAGAGTGGTTAGAAATTCAATTAGTAACCCTCATTAAAGACACCTGTCTTAACTAGTCACCTGTACAAAAGACACCTGTCCACAGAATCAATCAAGCAAGCAGACTCCAAACTCTCCAACATGAGAGACACCAAAGAGCTGTCCAAGGACGTCAGAGACAAAATTGTTGACCTGCACAAGGCTGGAATGGGCTACAAAACCATTAGCAACAACCTGGAAGAAATGGACTGAGAACAAAATGATCTATTGACCTTGGTCTCTGGCTCCACGCAAGATCTCACCTAGTGGGACGTCAATGATTCTGGGGAAAGGTGAGAAACCATCCTGGAACTACACAGAGGAGTTAATGACCTCACAGTAGCTGGGACCACAGTCACCAAGAAAACCAGCAGAAACACATTACACCGCAATGGATCAACATCCTGCAGTGCTCGCAAGGTCCCCATGCTCAAGAAGGCACATGTGCAGGCCCGTCTGAAGTTTGCCAATGAACGCCTGAACGATTCAGAGTGTGACTGGGAGAAGGTGCTGTGGTCAAATAATTATTTTCTCCTCTGGTGCTTTATCTGAATACGTCCATTTAGTATTTGGACTACATTACCATATTTCAGAAAAAAGGACTGCAGTAGCCAGGTGAAGATTCATAACTGTGGGTCTCAGGTCTGTGTGTCAAACCAGATCCACAAAGGACCAGCAAGTACACAGTGTTTAAGGAGCGTAAGACTTCAAAGATCCTCAGAGAATTAATCTGATAATGGGAATAAAATAAAGAAATATGACATTATGAGGTATACAAGTCTCAACTACAAATACGGCCTTAGTCTGCAAAGAATGCTGATTGTTGGAAAAGGGGAGTTTACCCAATAGCTCTGATGCTAACCCTAGAACAAGGACGGAGTAGACAAGGTTCAGTAGTTTTTTATTGCACTGATTCACCGACTGTGACCGAGTACCTGACTATTTTATGCAAAGTACCAACTGGTTTGGTAGATGCACCGACTTTAGGAGCACGTGCATTAAGTAGGTATTGTTAAAAAATAGTGGCTGTATGAGGTCTGACATCGTCCTGCAGCTCTTTGCTCAGTTCATAATGAATAAGAACCTGTTCTGGTTCTTGCCTAGTTAAATGAGGTATAGAAGCAGAGGAGAGACATGCTTCGTTGTCAGCCTGAGCCAGACTTCCTCCTCCTCCCCAGAGAATACTTGGCTGCTGACGGTGATCTCCAGGGCAGCAGTCCTGCGTGTTATAGCATATCTCTCCATCTTAAATGAATTGCCAATGGGCCGAGTTTACTTTAGAAATATGTTTGGACAGGAAAGGTTCACTGAGACGCAGTGCGCTCTCAAGATCTCGTCTCCAGAAGGATGAGGGCTTGCTGGTTTATTCCGTTTTATATGAAATGATTTCCCACCATGCTGCTACACAAGAGGGAGAGGAAACTCGATTTTATGTATCATATTCAGTTGTTAATGCATCCTACACCACTGTGTGCTTCAGTAACGTTAGAACTTCCTCTCATTAAGATATGATTAAGGCATCCAGGGTGACTTAACAATGCACAGCCCACCCCACTCATAACTTTCCAATACAAGAGACTCATCGTGAAGGTGATTGGATCATGAATACTGCACAATAAAGAGAAAGAGGGACTTTAGGGGGAGAAAATACTCTACTGTGAAGTGCACACTCACTTCTTGACACTGATATGGGTGTTCCCCACTGCATATTTCTCTGCTTCCAATTGGGAAAATTAAGAGAGCAGGCCACTGCCAGTGACAGTGCAGAGCGTGTTACTGCTTGAAGTCGGCACTACTCCCTGCAGAGAAAAAGTTAAAGATGAGGACAGAGGGGGGAGGGCGGCGATGGAAAGAGACAGGAAAGTTAGCAGCGTGTTGCTCTGACACTAAACGAGCAATGTGGAGCAAAGTGTGCAGCAATCTCCTGCATGGTTCACAGGTCTGTGGTTTTCCCCTGTGGTCCATGTGGCTCATTAATAAAACCTGCAGCCACTGCACCAGCGTGTCGTTCCGTCCAAAGATCACAGCGAGATCAGAGCGGAGCAGAGGAGCTGGAACACACAGGCTATGATCCACTTAACACTTCGTGCAAATGCAGCGTCAAACAGAGATTAATTTAATGTTCTGGTGTAGTGTAATAAAGTGACAGAAATACCCTGTTAGCCTGTGGCACATCACAAACAAGCTGCACTACCTGAGCACTGCCTCGAGGCAGTTTCCAACTCGTCAGAGAGAAGGTGTGTGTGAACTCACACCAGAGTGGCAGCAGTGATAATTAGGGTGTTTAAGAGGGGGCGGGAGAGGTGGCATGCTCTCACACATCAAAGGCAGCACTTGTCAGGAATCCTGGCCCAATATTTTGAACGCTGTCAATGCAGAGGAAGAAAGCTCGAGTTAAGGCAGCCTTATTACTCTTCACAGGGCGCGCTTCATTTCAACTGCAATGATGGAGCCCGTCACCAAATAGCGTCGGATGGTTTTCTGGGAAAACTGTTGCCTACGTGGGTCAACTTTTTAACAGGTGGTATTAATGAGTTGAGACACCACAGACGACAGTTCCACAGGTTTTGAAAGACATACGATACATTATGGACGTCTCAGATGTTCTCGTTCATTTCTGCGTGCGTGAGTCACTGAAATGTAAGCGTCTGCTGCCAGTGTACCTAAAGGTGCGCTGGTTCCCTCGGGCACAGCTGTTGTTTGTTGTGTTTGCCGAGGAAGTGGAGAGAGAATCAGGCTCAGACTGAACACGCGGGCATCTGCTATCTGCTGTGTGACCTGGGAGAAATGTGTCAATCTGTCTTCATCTGACTGTAGTGTTGCTTCAGCAGATCTCTGTTTGCTTATCTATCGCAATCACAGCGAACGCTGGCAGACAGACAATATTCTTGGCTCTTCTGCGAGCGACGCTTTGGTTTTATTGCAATAAGTTGGGAAATCTACAACCTAATTGCAGCTATTTGAGTCAATAGTTAAACTAAAACGTTTAACTATTGACTCGCTGTGTGGTATTTAACTGTTGGGTGTAAATGAATTCACAGCTTTCTACAATGTGTCCTGACGCAGCTGGAAAAAGCTCAAGCAGTACAAGTATCTGCTGGTGCATCAGCTTCCTCGGTCTACATGTTGCAAAATGAGACACTGCACTCGAGTTTATTTAGTTTATAAGAGTAGTCGGTTGAGCTTGGGTTGGCTTATATCCCGATGCCTGTTTCTGAGTGGGGCTGTGATTCTCTCTTATCTTAATCGAGCACAACTTTCTCACACTGATTTCCTGTATCTCCAGGATAAGGAAGTGCTTAATATAGGGGCAATCACTGAGCTTACAAACATGACGAGATAGATTAAAGCGCTCTCCAGCGAGTGTGTGGCCGCTGGACTGAACCGGCACCTGCACTCCTATCCTGTACGCAGAGTCACTTCTAATCAGCGGCTCTCAGGGCCCACAGCACCTTCCTTCTCTCTCCGTCGGTGGCCTCTTTCAACACAACCTGTCTCCATGTCAAACATTTACATGACTTATTTGGGTTTGTGTAAGCTGCGTGCTTCAGAGCCTGTAGAGAAGTGACACAGTTGTTAAAGAATGCCTTGTGATTACTGGAGAGTGGGTATGAGGTTAGTTGTGGTGCTAAATGAAAAGGAACGATAACAGCATGTGAATGCAGCAGCTGCTTGCCTCGATTAGTCACGCGGCGGGACAGAGGGTGATAAAAGTGGTCCGAGGCTCGGCCCCTGTGTCACATCAGATAGGACGCTTCACTCAGCAGATGACACGCTGTATATGCGATGGCACAGGATCCTGAGATGCGATCTGACCCACTGGTAAGGCCAGAGAGAAGGGTAATCTTTTGTGATGCACTCTCAGCGACGTGGTCAGGCTTCACTGCATGTGCATTTGTGTGTGTGTGTGTGTGTGTGTGCGTGTGTGTGCATCTTGGTGGAGATACAAGTTCTGCAGCCTGCTGCTAGGAGAAAAAACACAGACATAACATCATGCCTGTCACAAACACCAGCCTCATGACATACGCGCCGTCATCTTACCTCAGATTTCGTTAAACCAACATACTATAATCAGTAATACTACCAACGATGCCGAGGTGCAAGATGTGGGGATAACGATGCATAATCGAGACAGTTTCTCCTTAAAATGCTTCATAATGCTTTGTCTGGCATGTCTTTTGCAGGATGCATACATCTTCCCAAACTTGCATATCTCTGAATAGATAATAATTTGGAGGGATACAGTTAGACGCCCTTTACCTCGTGTTGACCAGCTGTTGAACACAGTAGCTGCACCTCGGCTTAGTCTTGGCGCGTTGTTTGTGTACTGTTGCTGTGAGCTCGCTCGCTAGGGAAAAGGCGTGACCCTCTCTTGTCTCGGTACATGTTAAATGTGATCCCTTATAATGGATACACACTGAAAGCACTCCCATATCACACATCATTAACCACCACTCCTCACCTCATACTATTCACGACTTGCACCATGACAATCATTGTCGGTGTGAGACACGACCCCCTTACTGTCGCCACCTCGTTACCACTGCACCCCCCTCAAAAAACACTCCCCTTCCGACCTATGGTGCTTGCCACAGGTCTATAATTAGGAACCACTGTAGTGCCCCACCCCTCCTCACCCCCCCTACCCCCCTGTTGCTAATGGCACCAATTTGTATTCACTGTCAGTTCTGATGAGCCCTCATGCGGAGAAATGGCCTTATCACAGGCCCTCTGGCTCCCATCACCTAAGCCCCACTGCTGTTGGCTGCCAAGCCCACCAAAGCGCTGATGGACAGGCAGAGCGGGGGTGGGGCCGGGAAGGAGGAACACATTTGTCTCCATTTTCATGTAAACTATTGTAACGGCAGACAGATGTGCACTGGTACAGAATCTGTGAGTCGAATACCTGCAAGAGGAAACGAAGGAGCCAAAGTCATCACATCATCCGCCTCTCATTTCTTACTCCTTCTTTTGTTAGGAGCTCATACTAGAGCACTGGTTGCATATTGGGTCGTTAATATTTGCTGGTGGACCTGTACTGCAGTCTTCAAACACATGAACACCTTTCTCTTTCCAATCCAGCACAAACCTATAAACGTCCGGCTGTGGAGGATGTGAAATGAGGAGAACTACTAGTAGGAAAAGGGATCTTCCCAAGAGAGTGCTGATCTAATCGCACACATCTGCACAAACATTGCTCTGTCTTAACGGACATGTGTTTTATTAACAATCTCCGGCTCAATAGTAACACATCTTGCTCTGTTCTCGTCTTACACGTCAACCCCATCAATTCTCCAGCAACGTGCACGAACTGACTTTTCACAGGAGCCAGAGAAGATACCAATTGTTGCTTCCACCCAAAGCAGTCTGAGCTCGTGATTATTTTAAACGGTGCAAAGCTAACCTGCCCTGATCTGTGCTCAGACAAAATTTGCCTCTGGAAGTGCTGCTCAGCGGGGGCTCCCGCAGCCTGAGCCACGAGACAGAGGAGGCCAGAGGTCGCTGGGCAGCAGTAGCGCATTATGTCCTGGTTTAATCTGGGATTAGCTCAGGGTCAGGGTTATCTCTCCTCATCCTAAGTGGAATCAGGAAACAGGGATCGCCTGAGGTAAAGTGGCATTACTGGATGGCCTGTCCAGATTGGAAACAAGCCTGTGTTAAACAGGAGAGAGGGAGAGTGCACGTATGCACGAGTATAACTCACTGCTCTAAGAGTTCCAAGCCCCGAGTTCCAGCTCAGCCGAGATCCACATGCTCAGCCGAGATCCACATGCGCTACGACGATGAATTACTGCGCCCCGCAAACCAATGAATCATGAATATATGGTAGCTGTCTAGCCACGGTTATGTGCATACCTTCTAGTTTCCTGAGTACATTTAGCACGGTAAATGCATTCTTAATGCTGATTTAGTGCGGAAGCTAGAAGAGGTAGCAGGCAGCTCAAGTGTTTGGATCAGAAAAACAAAGGCCGAGCAAAACGGACACAAAGACTAAACACAAAGGCCTCTTACACTTAGACTCTCTTATCCTGGTATGCCTCAGCTTCATGTCAGAGCCTAATCCCCATATACTGGACACACTTAAAGACAGAGACAGAGATTCTGCTCTCTCTTGCTTCCAGAGTGTGTGTTCACCTGGGGGAAACAGTCCGCCAAAAAAAACAGCACAGCCTTGTTGTAGTTAAGATGAATGCCTCCCCAATCTCCCTCCCTCTGATACATGGTAAAGCTAGAAAATGAAATGCTCTATGGTTACATTGAAAAAAGTTAAACCATAAAACAATGCAGGGCACAGTCTAAAACAGAACAAGGACCAGTGACAGCCTGGAAGATTGTTTAAGGACAACAGCAGGGTAAATCTAAATGAGTGCACAAAAGAATCCGTCTTAGCACATTTAACACGATAAATTTAGCTTCATAGTTCAGTTGTGTTCAGTCGTACTGAAAAACGTCAAATGTCAGCTACAAAGTGATTTTTAAACACCTGTATTACAGTGGATCTGACACTTCTATGAGACTCTGCTCAAGGGCTTCCTTTAATAAAATGACTAAATATTATTAAATGTCAGAGCTTGTGACTTTTCAGATGACACTGCAGCCAAAGACATCAAGAATGTAGGTGCCACCCCCTGCTGAGGCTTTTAAATGTCTTTTTTCTTTCCGTTCCTCATGCTATGCTCTGTTAAATCGAGACTGTGCTGTCCCAACAGATTCCATCCAAACTCAGTGTTTTATTTCTATCAAAGTCGCAACGTTTTCTTCTTGAAAACTGAATGTAAAGGACACTGCTTTCTTGGCCACCGGAGCTCGAGAAGCAGCACTGAAAAATTTGGCGTCTCTGCGTCATTCAGGTGCACCCTAATAGACCGCTGAAAGATTTACAATTGAACAGACACAGGATACAGCAACCCAATACATGCAACACCAGTGAGCAACCATCATGTGTTGTGGTTATGAATGCATTATTTGTTAAACCAGTGTGGGGTCACAGTGTGGGAGGCCAGTTGTTCCAGCCTCTTCCTGAGAATGACAGAAAGGCAGGACAGATTCTGACAGCAGCCATTGTGGCTCTGCTCCAGGTCTCTTCCTCCCACCAGAATCCCGCTGGTCCTTCACACTGGGAAACTGCACATAGTGCCACCTCAGCTTATCTTCCTGTTCACTGGGGGGGCAGGATGAAGGACACGTTGTGGGTTTGGGGCAGGAAAAGCCATTATGAGTGTTCTTGCCATGTGGAGCTCTTCTCTAGCCTGCCGCCAGTCACTGATGCGTACTTGGTGTGAGGGAGTCTGACAGGACGTCCCACTCACTCATATCCTCTTTAAACAGAGGCTGATGACCAACTGAGTTCCGACGCACCCCTGATTCCCAGGCCTCAGGCACAGGAAGTGGGATTACAGGACAAATCCCATTTTGGACGTGTATGTCAGCAGCATCATTAGATTTTGCTTCATCACTTACTTTCTCTTTTTAGTGGGCGCTCATCTGAAATGAAGGATTAGACTTTTCTAAACACTTTTGTGCTTTTGGCTGCTGCTTTCTCACCGGGCCCATCGGCCAGGGTAAGCCCAAAATGAGCAACACCGCTAACACATTTCCCGTTGAAATGGAGGGTCACAGGGCTAAAGCAACAGTATGACTCTTTAGATGAGCTTGTGCTGAAGCTTGTACTTCCATTGCTGTGCCACATGACTGCACGAGTCTGTGTCTGAACATTACAGCTTTCCGAAGTCCAACAATTCAACCTTCACGCCAGCTTCATGCCATAACTGGCCAGTGTTTAGGAAGGAGCCACTCCTCTTTCCATCCTTGACCATTGTTTGTGTCACTTTTGATGTGAACAACTGAGTGAAATACCGCGAATGCCGTCCAGGAGCCAGTACCTCAAAATATAGGTTTCTCCTCTCCTTTTGATCACCAGCATTTCAGGCCGTCCTCCAGTTCTCGTCCGATCAAGTCCAACTCAGCGCTAACCTTTTCCGCACCAGCACATGTTGCTAACTGCAAACATCGGGGAAAGCGACAGTAAAGACCAAAAGTAACTGATTTCACGGACTTCTTTGATGCTATAAGCCTGCTCGTCCTAAACCATGGTAGTTTTAAAGGGCCTTCTAAGGCTCTGCACTCTTATCCTCTTTCTCAGTTAGAGTGAGATAATAGGTTCCCTTAAGACGTGAGGGAGTCAGTCCCATGAGAGATGTCCTCAACTGACCAATTTAGGTTTCTGGGTCTTCTCAGGGGTTCTATTTTAGTAAAGAATCTAAACATGACCAGTGTGTATTCATTCAGACGTGTTTACACCTCCATCATTAATCCTAACCATAACCCTCGCACGTGTATATTTTTTTATTATTTCCTCTATTCAACAACTGCATTTTGAAACATGACCACTTTTTTTTGGGGGGGGGGTGTCCATTGCTTATTATCAGTCTCCGCCTAGATTCTTCCTCTGAGGTTTATCTTTGTTAGGACTGTTATTTTGGCAGTCCATGCTCATGCTCTACATCCATGTAAGGTGGTGTTAGGAAGATAGTGGCTCGGGTGGGCGGTGGTTTGCGGGGTCATCGAGTTTACCAAGCAGATTTAGCCATCCCAGTTCGTCACTAGTAATCTCCCTGCAGCTAACAGGGTGATACAATCAGTCTGATAACTGCAGGAGACGGGTAGAGAGAGAAGCAGACAGAGTGAGTGAGAGAGAGAGAGAGAGAGAGAGAGATGTGCGTTAGCGTGCATGCCTTCTTTCACATCACTCCTCTGTCTGTCTTACTCACTGTGGTACAGATTGTATGCATCTCAAGCACATTTCAAATGCAACACACTGTGCCGACAATAACTGTGACGCGTGATAGTTTAGACGTGCAGCAGCTAGAGTAATCAAGAACTGTGAGGGATACAAATTGAAAGTTTCCATTACGGAACGTTTCTGTACATGAGCAGAACCAGCAAGCAGATAAGAGCAAATGAAGCAACTCCAGATGGAAGGCACACTACGGAAAAAAACAGGACTCGTGTGAAAGGCCGATATCGGTTCCTCTGAGGTGTAAGATGGAGGTGTTTGCTTTGTTGAGCCAAACCTCAACTCTCAGAGAAAAAAGGGACACACACTTATTCAAAGCAATATCATTCTCCTCCCGCTAACCCCTCACTATGGCCTTTGTTTTGTCCCATCATAAACACTTTGGTTTTTGCCCAATCCAGACAACATGTCTATAAATCAAAGAGTCTTCTTTCTTTCTCACATTCACAGTCAAAGCGGAATTAATCCAGCGGCCGGACATCTATCAACGAAGCTCTCGTGGGGGGGGGGGGGTCACCCTGACTGTAGAAGTATGTTATTTAACGCTAGAAACATAAAAAGGAAACTAAAGACTCGTTTCTATGAGCTGTACAGTTTAAATACGATGTGTATGCTCTGGCTGGTGTGTGTGTGTGTGTGTGATTTGGTCTTTATGCTTTAATAGTCGTACGTCTTACCTTTTCCTGACAGCCAAGCAGCTTTTATTTCGACACGTTCCAAGGAATGGTCAAAATACTTTTAATGACTTCAGGGAAGGTCAGATTAAACTTCTTTGGAGGAAATTCAACTCTGCAGGTTGTGTTGCTTTAAGTACAGATCTATTCATCTCCTTTTCACTATATTACATTCGATGAACAGTCAATGGCTATACATACTTGGAGGGCGATGTACTCATTCTGACTGACTTTTATAAGCACTACACTTGTGCCCCAGTTGGATTGTGCTAGCTGTACTGACAGCTCGTCCCAGCAGCATTATGTCTACCTGGGTGCTGATAACTTAGTGGCACAGAGATCAATTTTTCCAGCTGTGTATTATTGCACTACTGGAGCTGAAGCGCTGCTGTGATTGATAGTCGTTTCCTCAGCTTGACCTCCCCCTGGTACGGCAAAGTCTGACGAGACAACACAAACCATCTTTCTCACTCATCACTTGAATGCCCTGCAGCTCGTCTGTGCTCTGAATTTGGCAAAGTGACCTTGATGAGCGGAATACCAACTGTCAATCATTGATTACCGGGACTTTTTACACATTCAGTTAGGCGCTCTGCCTTTCAAGTTTGATCAATATCAACCAAAATGCGAGAGTAACGCGGAGGAGTGACTTTTAAGGGGATGCACTGAGGCTCAGGGCAATAGAACGTGATGGGCATGGGGGGAGTGTGGCGTGGTGCGTCTCTCAGTAGAAAACATGCCGAAATACACATACTAACACATTGTTGAGCGTTTCCTGCATGTATCTTTCTGTCCTGTACCAACACAGGGTCACGAGAGACCAGCTCTCCAGGATGTTGTTGGTAACGTGTGATGACAACAAATGTGCCCATTGTTCGCCCACTCTGTGACGTCACACAATAATCATACAGAGATTAAAACCAACAATGAATTGAATTTGTTCACAGTCGGAGAGCGAAACAAAGCAGAGATCTCCGTCAGAGATCCAGCACATTTACAGTGCAGTTTGCTTACTTCTAACACAATGAGGAGCCATGGCAAATATATAAAAAAAATTATAACCACAAGTAGAACCAATAAATTGTTGGTTTTACTCTTAATCTTGATTGCTTTTAGGACTAGAGATGGGCCTGGATATAGGATCATGCCTGCTCATTACTATTCATGAGTGTATTTCTGTGGATTCTGTAAATGGCTATGAAAACAGTGTGATGATCAAGTGTGAGAATTCAGTAACACTTTGCTCAACGTGAAAACGGGACAAACAACACAAGCAGACAGACAATCAAACTTGTAGTTGAGGGTATTTAGAAGAGATAACAAAATGAATACATCCAGAACTATTCTATAAATGGTGTTTTTAGTGGGATAAAAGCCTTTTTACAGAGTTTTATTTACAACGGAATATGCTCTTTTATGTAAAAGAGCATCTGGCAAAGTAGGAAAAAGAAACAAAAGCTGATCCTTATTTGTAGCCACTTCATTCCATAGAGACCAAAAATCCATAAATGGGAATTACGTGAACCACCTCAGAGTAACAAACCTAGTGACTCCAGCAATTTGAAAAGTGTCATGCGAGAAAAGGGTTGATGCTCTGCCTCATTATTCCTGGACAGCATATTTGACATGGAATCAACGGGTAATCCAGAGAAAATCCTGCTGGGGTTTTCCACCAGGATGGCCTCACTACAGTTTGGTGGGAAGCTACTGAAGGATTGCCGGGCTGCGTTCAGCTAAGCCGTGACTCTAAGTATCCCGCTCTGGCAGAGGTTACGTCCAGAGATCTGCACTCCCCGTAATGACTCATTGATCTGAGCTTCTCCATCTCTGCTCGCCTTATCTCCGTTAATGGGGAGGCATCACGGTCTGTCACAGCCTGAAATCCCTCTGACTGAGTGCACTTAGAGGTCAGTGATGTAGCATCACACTACAACCAGGTGCAAAAAAAAAGTTTTCTGTATCTTCCTGAACACTCTCCCTTTTTATTTGACATGTCCAAACTCTCTTTAAGAACGGCTCTGTTTTTTTGGAGTGGTGTGATATACTATCCCACTAGGACTTCCTTTTATCATTGCAATAACAAACTCACTCTTCACACATCCATAATTCTTCTGGGTGCATGATAGCCTTGCTTTGACCCCAAACATTTCGAGCTCACAAAGGGACTCCCCTACACATACCCATGAAAGGCTCTCAAATCCACAGTCATTTATAACTTTAGAGACTGGCATGACAGCGGAGCGCAGCAGGGAGAAAGTGGGAGGGGAGGGGAGTGTTGTGGAGGGAAGAGAAAGGAGTAAATAAAAAGTCTAAATGGAGCAAACAAGTTCATTGTACTAGAATACATGTCCCTCAGCAGGCTCACTCAGACTGCATTCCCTAACGGCAGGTACCACCGAGGTTCCAAGTCGAAGGTAGCGGTAAAATCTGGACATTAATGATGTGCCTCCACAGAACTCAGCTGGCTGGAGTGAACGTTATTAAGAATTTCAGCCTGTTAATTGCCACCCAAATGAATAGAAGATTATTTAATTGTCTATTCTTTCAGTTTATTTAATCTTCTATTTATTCCACATCCCTTCACTGAACTGGTTAATGGGCTGAGAGGTACAGTGGTGCAGCCCCACCACGCATTTCTTTCTCTGAAAAAACCCCTCTGAATCACGTGGCGCACACATTTTGAGGAAAGGAACTACACATTTAATCAAATTCCTCAGCAGCCATCCACTGGTCGCAGTGTTAATTCCGCGCGACCTGCGGGGTCAGCCTGGAACATAAGCCTGAGGGGGAGTGTACTAAAAGAAAACACTTTCAGAGATGAAGCGCTGATCACACCTCGCCCACATCTCCTCATCTGTCCTCCCATCATAATCCCTCTTCCTCATTAACCTACAGGAAACCAGCCTCTCTCTCCACTCCGCCGTGCCTGAGGTGACATCGGCACATTGCAGCCGACATACAGACAGCTTGACAGCTGTGGAAATATCCCGAGCTTTGGCAAAAATCAAATCTCTGCCTTCCTGAGAGATTTTTAATGACCAGTCAGTCTTTCCCGTCTGGTTGCAGTTCAAATTCACCGCAGCGAGACACACCTGACAGCCCTGAGTTTGACTGACAGGTAGGATATCCTTCTCTGTGACCCTTCAGCTTGAGAAGTTCTGGCTGTAGGTAATGAGCTACGCTGGGGTCGAAAGTATGGATTGCAAACTGACTGAAATAAAGCTTTTGTTCAGAGTGAATTCCCTAGATGGTAAAGACAAGAATGCAGCAGGGAAGAGGCATCCATAGCCCTTTAACCATTTTTCAGAAGAGAGGACAATAAACATAAAGCACAGAGGAGAGAAAGCATTTGGTGGTCCTGTTAAAGTCACATAATTGCTGACTTTATCCCAGTTTGAGGCACGGTGCTATGCTGATGGACCTTTAGGGCTTTGGGGCTAAACCCTGAGCCACAGCAGGTTTGGATCTGTGTTGGAAGGACGTGTATCTACAGGTAGAAGATTAAATATGATCCAGAACATATAGTTGAACCATGAAGGTACTAAAAAGTTGTGCAGTCAGTGCATATGTTTAAAACTGACCACAAAATGTCTGCAGGGTTCCTCACGTTTTGGGTCCATAAACGGCGCCACAGCCCAGCAGTGTTGTTGTGAAATGGGTCCATTCATTGTATCCTACGTCTCTGCTATCATGGGGTTAGTGGTAGGTTAAATGGCCAAACATTTTTGGTGGAGAACCCTGAATTCTCTCACTCATACCTCTCACACATTAATTATATTTCTTAACAGTGTTACGTTCGTTCACTCAGTATGTGAGGGGCTGCCTTTATTCTGTATTCTTTATTCAGATTCCAACAATGTTCATGTAATAGTTTATCGGTTGTGGTAGTGAATACCAATACTTTTTCATAAACACTCTAGTGTCACCTATGGATTAACTACGGCCTCAGCTACATGCCACAGCCCCAAAAATCTCTCCTAAGCAACTTTATGTAATCTCTATTAGGCTCAAAAACACCCAGCTAACCCCACTGTGGACAGGACTTATCATTCTCACAGTCCTTCGTGGCCCTGTAACACCAACAGTTAACCATCCATTTGGTAATTCACATGGATCGAGTCCTTTAAGTCCCAAAAGACAATAGGAGATCAGTTACTTTGCCAAACAGAACAAAGTCAGCACCAATGTGTGAGCACTTAGTATGGCATGTTATCATTGGCCCCAAAGATGCACAGTAGACACACAGGGAGCCGAGGCTTCACTGAATGTTCAATAAGAAGGCACAGAGGTAGATTAGAAAGGCGACTGACTGCTTCCTTATATTCAGATCACTCTGTTCATTTATTTCATTGTGTTTCTTTACATTTGCCTTGTGAGAGGAGCCTTACACTTTGTCGTTAATGTGATCTGCATAGAAACACACACACACACGCTCCTTAACCTCACAATCTCGCTCTCCGTGCATCCAAACTGCAGCCGCTGCACAGCTGTGAACGAGTCTCCTCGACCCCGCCCCGCCGGCATGATGTTTCTGAAAAACATTTTAATTGACACAACAATTATGCAAGACAAGTCAAAACAGAGATGTGCTGGAACCTCTGTGCGAGGAAAGAGCAATCCGTTTCCCCAGGCAAGTTTATATTAAGAAGGCAGACTAGTCATCAGAGAGGTATGGCTTATATCTCAGCCAGAGAGCGTTCGCTGCAAAGAAAATATTTGGGAATAGGATATGATTAATTGAAGTGTATCCCCACTGGGAACGGTGGGAGCTTTACTGGTGTGGATCACTATGCAAAGGGTCATGCCAGAATTTCTGCTGCTCATTTACTGCTAATCATGTGCGTCCTCATGCGTTGTAATAATTGTATCAAATGAATCATTTCCATATGAAACTTTCAATTCACAGGCTAGAAACTTGAAACTTGAAGCTTTATTTTCATTACGTTTAGAAACTTGCAGTTAAGAGGTTGGTTGTTTAGTGCGTTAATTCATTTCAATCAAGTCAAACATGCAACAATAATTTTGACTAAAATCAAAGATAAAATGACATCACTGCCTCTGCAGGTTATTTTTTACGCCACTCTAATGATAAACAAGCAAAATGCTTAAAAACTAAATGATGGTTTGAGTTATAGCCAGCGGGAAAGTACATGCAATTTGCAGTGAAGGGAGTAAGACGCGCTACGTGCAATTATTCTTTAAAGATGTTCAGCACATTATCTATTTCTCCATGTGCATAAACCACATGTAGTTTGGCAGCAATGTGAAGTTGCTGCTACAGTGTGTACAAAAAAAAAAAGATCTGGAAATGCTCATTGTAGCATTAGGATGCAAATATTTCTACGTGCGCACATTAATATCCACTTTTCACTATATTCCCAAGGTATGGTTTTGTAGGTTTCCTCTTTTTCCTGGCGTGAGAAAGAGAGAAGTCATATCCCTCCCTGCACAGGCCAGTGAGGTTAACTGTGGCGTATTACTGGCAAGGTCTCACATTTTCAGACAGTATTTATCACAATGCGTCTCAAGGCCCTTTGTATTTTGTGAAAGATGGAGGCAGCAGCTTCAACCTCCATTGAAATGGAGCATTTAACAGTAGCACTTACCTTCACCACCTTTATCTCCTGCCACTCCTAATTTTGATTAAATCCTTTGGGTGTCACATCAGAGAGAATAAAGCTATACTGGTACGGTCTTGTAACTGACATCTCCTGTGGAAATATCATTTAATTAAATTGGATCACTTCATATTATTCACAGTAGCTCCTGTGTGAGTCATGCAAGCATATCAGCACCCATTTAATTTCCCTTAAAAGTATGCATCACAAAAAAAGAAAACTTAATTATAACGTTGAATTAAAAAGGAGAGGAAATTCTTTGACAGGTAAAGCATCAGGTGTGTCCAAGGTCTTGACAGTTCTTTTCAGAGCTGGTTCACACTTCCTTTCTACATGAAGGTGAACTTTTTTGAGTCCCGAGAGGCAGCTATTGCCAGGCAACCGAAGCATGTTGCTTAGGGAGAGGACTGGAAACGTGTTTGAGTGAAGTATGGTAAAAAAAAAAAAAGACCATGAGGTTCAGCACAAACTCATCATTAGTTTCTTTTAAATATTATGTAATATAACTTAATGTAGACTTTTTAAATCTAATTATCGTGGGCTTTTTTGTTAAAACCGGTAGCATTGCACTGTCCTCGGCCACAGCCAACCACACCAGATCGTGCTCTCACATGCAACTGTAGTAGAAGAAACTGGACTGTATGATTGAAACGTGAAAGCATGTTTCATGCCCAAGCAAAAAACACAAGCCATCAACTTGCCGCCCCTCTTATTTCCAATAAAGTACGCCAACCATTGGAAACACATTTGGAAACTTGCTTTGGAAACAGCTCTATAGCAAATTATGTTTGCACACACTTCCTTTCAGGCAGTGACTCCCGAGCTGCTCTTTTTCCCGGTCTGTTAACATTCCCTTGGGTCCCCAATAGATTTTTTGATCTTGTGGGAGTTTTCTGGTAAAAAAAAAAAACACTCACTGAGGGGTCTAGCGTGATGGAAGTAAGTGCGGGAACCAATGGAACCCATCTTCGGTCGCGCAGACTGACGGAAAAAGGGGAGGTCAACTGACTTAATTACAGGCTTTAAAAAAGCAAACAGTCGTCACAGTCGAGCTGCATTTGTGAGCTCAGGCTGACAGAGTTATGAACAGGAAACACAGTTAGTTAATGACATCAGTCATTACCCACCTTTGTTCCAACTGTGAAGGCAGACTGCGTAGAACTAAACGCCAGTTAAGTGACAGAATATGGACACGTCCAACTGTGGGTGCAGCTTTCTACACCTGGAAAGCTCATCCCAAAACTCCTTCTACACTTTCTGCGACTCTGTTCCTCACCACGCGCCCTGGCTGTCTGTCTTTTATTTCCACACTGGAGGATGAAACATACGCATGTCAGAACTGGGATGGTGGAAGAAGACAGGTGGGAGTAAAACCTGATCCACACTGTCGCCCATGAGAGACACTTTGGACTGATTCAGAACTTGCAGGGGAAGAAGTAGGAGTAAAATCCTAGCTTGCACTCTGCTTCTCTTTCTCCTCTCTGTCCTCTTTTCTCTCTCTCACCCTCCCTCCATCAGAACGCCTCATCGTGGGCTCCAGGCCCATTTGTCCTCTCGCAGAAAGAAAATGCAAAGTAGGCTGCACCGAAACTCTGGGAAACGCCACAGGACTTCCCTAGGGGGGAAATTAAATACGGCCACTAAGATCCACACAGTAAAGTGGCAATAAAGTATTCATTAACCCTCCATTGAAGGGCTAAGCAGGAAAACAAGCAGCTGAGTTAAGAAGTCAAACAGGGACTTAGTGCACACAGTAACACCCCCCCCTCGTCTGAAGATTTACAAAACAATGAGAGGACTTGAGCAGAGCTAAAGAGCATATACATCTCGCTCAGACAAGCAGGGAGATCAAGCAACCAAACAAAGTTAGCATTAGGGGATTCATATAGTTTCACAGGCACTGCCCGTGATACTCATAAGCCCCTGTGCTTTTATATTGCAACACATCGCCCACTATGGGGCTGGCAAAGTGCCAGGTCGGAGAGCAGGATGTAAACAATCCCCTTTGCTCTTCTTGACTTTCATTTTCCCTCCAATCCAAGGACCTCATTTTTCACCTCCATTCTAAACTGCTGTCCTCCCTTTGCAGCGACACAGTGGTGCTCCTCAGACCTGGACCGGGGAATCTATAGGCAGCACAGAGAAAGGCCTGCGGGATGCTGTGCGCTGCATTCATTGAAACATTTTTTAAAAAAGGCCCGAGAGACTCCCCCAGGTCTCCCAGAATGTGAATGAATTCTGTGAATAAGAGGCACACCTACACAAACACCCCTGCAGCCATAGGACCTTCACAGAGGGAAGAGTGTGTGGGCGACGCCAAACAACATCAACAAGGGGAAATGCATGCCAGGGTTCCTTTTCTATACTCCTTCACCAATCAGGAGGAGGCACCGCCACAGGAGGGTGCCTGAAAGGATGGGGGGGGGGTCACTGCTGTCCCCAAGCTTCAATGGGTGAGAACGAGAGTCCGTCCCCTCACATTGCAATTAACACGTACTCCACCAACACACGGCAATAGGGTAATCTCCAAATCAGCATTTCAAAAACCAAACCAGCACAAAAGCATCAAAGTGCGAGCATTGTATCAGCCCCGAGTGCTCTCGTGGGCTAAACACTTCAGCGTTTCTTCCAAACAGACACATTTGTCTTAACAAAGTGAAATGGTGTATGACCTCATCACTGACCAGATGAGGACGTGTGTGAGTGTGTGGGGTGTTAGCTGGGATGTTTGTGTGAAACGCTGACTGCAATTTATTCTTTAAATGCTTGAGTGAACTTGACACATCAATCAATATATAATCCAGTTTGTGCATACTACTTTCTGCTACTTGCTACTACACGTATATGGCTTAACATTACAGGCTGGTAGAAGATACAGTAGCTTTAGATTCAGAAAGTAAAGGGTCTGACGCTCTGTCCGATCTCCGTGTTTTATCACATACACGCTGTGTTGGTCTTACCCCAAACGACGTCTGTTTCACATTTTGATCTGATACCTAACTCGTCGTAATCAATGCAGCCAGCACCATAGACCAACAGCAACCAGACACTCCATAGCTCCGTGTTTTGAACATAGTTAATCCATATATCAGCATTATTTTACCATCAAAGCCACGTTTACACATACGTTTCCTAATCGGCGGTTCTGCAGCCTCTATCCAGATTATGATGAAACAAAGATTAAATACCACTCAACCATATTTTAGTTTCCTCATGAGATGTATTTTTTCACCACATTTTCAAAGTCCTCTAACTACACCTGACGTGATATGTACATACAGACATCGTTCAGAGGCAGGGGCAGATCTAGCTAAGTCGGCAGAAAAGTTGTCTTTTATTATAATTTCAATGACTCAGATTCAGATTCAGATTCGGTTTTAAACCGAGTCATTTTTTCATTAATTTATTTCTAATTCTTTTCATTTTCTCGTGAGGTTACAGCACACTGCATCCACTCAGTCACAGCATATTTACTGTAGGTCTCAGAAAGGCTGAGGTTGTAGATTAGCACTGGGGCTGTGGCCTTGACCTCCCCGGTCAGGGTCACACCCTCCCACTTGACCTTAATAAGAAACTCCCGGATACTTAATGTCATCAGGAATCTAGACATGCGTGGAGATGGCTTTAGCCTGAGCCAGTCTCGATTTAATTCAGCATTAATTTGACTATGTTTACATATTTCAGAGCCTGACATTCGCCTAGCAGAGGAACATACAGTCTGTGTGACAGTATAATAACTTTTAATCCAAAATGACATGAATGAAGTGTGAGCGTCTCATGGTCCCTCTTTGCCTCTTAACCACAGGATTGTGAAACTACTAATGTTTGAGAGAACGTCTTTCGACAGCAAATAATGTGAGCAAAAAGTAGATTCAAAGACTCGTTTTTTTCTAACTTAACTTCATTTTTACAAACCCTCGACCGCAAAAAGGGAGTGACTCAGCCAGGTAACCATTTCATAGCCATAAGGAAAAAACAAGATCAAACAAGCGATGGCTTCTTTTTTTAGCAAAGCGGTCGCACCTTAATGCAGAGCAGTGAGGTGTCGGCGTGGCGTGCACGGCTGGAGACTTGGCTGAGAGTGCAGCTCCCAAAGCCTACGTCAGCACCGGGCTGTGCGTTAGATACAGCTACAGCAGCTACTGACAGCCCGTGGAAGGAAAATGCAGTGTTCTGGATGAGTTGTACAGAGGCTGGAGGGAGGGAGCACTTTGGCAGTCTGGCTGAAACCCGGACAGTACATGACAAAGCCTTGAATATCCTCCACGTATCATTTCACGCACCAAATATGAAGAACAACTCCTCGTCTGAACACAGGACAGATCTAAGACAACACATTTCGTCTTCAAGTGTTGATGGGTGACAAACCACACCTGTGTCCAAATAACAAAGAGAACACTGAAATTATTTTTCCTCTTCCATTCTCACCCCAACTTGTTCTCTTCTTTGCCCCCAATTCAGAAGATGTCTTATCACATTCTGAAGAGCAAACACTTTATCCCATTTGGGCGCAGCTCTGAGTTAGAGCTACAAATGCATCTAATCGGTCTGAAGCATTATTCTACATGACACCTTAATCTGCCTCAAGAGAAACAGTAGCGCTAAGAATATACAGTGTTCAGCCCTAGCAGCGGTGCAAAGACAAAGCCAGTCTGAGTCCTCAACCTGTTTATCCAGTATCCACTAATCCTCTGTTTTCACAGGTGAGAAAAGACACTAAGTCCCACAGGAAGTCTTAATTATACCAACCTAGAAAGAGCACTGACCTTGAAGCTTGATCTCAGATGAACCTGTGTGGTTCGACCAATATGTCAGGCCTGAGAACACTGCATCGTTATTTGTGAGCAGTTACCTGAACAACAGGGTTGTGCACTAACAAAAGACGCCGACTGACAGCTTTCTCCACATCACTGAAAATTCTCATAAAATGGAATCGCACCTGGCACCCGACTCTCACGGTGTTGCCGACATCATCTCCAGGGACCATACTGAGAGAGAAATGTTTACCGGGAAGGTTTTTGTGATTATATGAGAAGTATCATCTTCTGGCTCGGATACAACAAATGGATTCATTTCCAGCTCCAACACGACTGCCCATATACTGCATTGACATGAAAGACCTTGTCAGCACTTTACTGATCTTTTGTTTAAAGCAGGAGAACAAAAAATGAAAAAGTAAATAAAATAAAAACACATGGAGGGGTGATTCTGCACTGGTGGGGACAAAGCAATTCACAGTATCTGGACAATTTGGCAGGTATTTTCCAGTCTGGTGAGAAGGAGTTCAGGGGTGGGGGGGGGCAACAGATGCACCACCGTGCTGTTGTAATACAAGATGGACAGACAACACTGGGTCCTCAGTCTTTCTCATAGACTCGTTCGTAACCGGACTCAGGAGGCTGCTCTACAGGTGAAATCCTAAGCAGGGAGGGAACTCTACGCTCTCACCGCAACATATCCTTCTTTCTGCAGATGCCAAGAGAGCAGTGCTGCCATGGCAAGAATCCAAAACACCCCGGTCCCTGTACATTTACTACCATTCCTAAGTCAAGGAAAGAGAAATGAGATGGAATACAAAGAGAAGAACTGTATCACGAAGGCAACCATTTATATACGAGTACCTTTAGTTTCTCCTGCACACAACAATCAACCCCCGGAGATGTAGACGAGCCTGGTTACCTGCTAAAACGTCTGCGCACACTGTATATGCATGGACTTATATACACACACACACATATGAAGAAACCATCAGCCAGATGTTGGAGAAAGAGATTCCAAGTCCTCTTTTATCAAACATTTGGACCACCCACTTAGCCTGCGATGCACTTTACAACCTCGCGGCCATATGGCATGAAAATCCAGTACAGCAAGGTGCCAAGCAGCCATATTTTATAACACAATACAGTGACTTGTTTCAAGGCCTGTGTGAGTTTTACACCCATGGGAAGAAGAGAATAAAAGAGATATTCCAGGAGTTGCAGCATCAGCGCTGGTTAGGAGGCGGTTGGCTGACAGCGCTGGGAGATGACACTGTGACCGTGTTTTTATTCCCAGAGCAAAACTGGCACCATGAGACGTGCCAACATACTCATCTTTTCTGAGGACACGTCTGTCCCGCACACACGCGCGCACACACCTGACAAGCAGAGCAGCTGTACTGTCTCCTGATGCACATCGCCGACTGCAATATTAGGCTGTACAGAGCTCACCGTGTCTCACATCTACATACAACCATGCATTACCACTGTGTCTCACATCTACATACAACCATGCATTACCAGTTTCAACGAAACGTAACCGTGCCTCCTTTATGTTGACCCCTGCGCAAATGCTTGTTTTCAAATCAATCAATCCACAATGTGCAAAGGTTTGCATTAAAAAATTACATTAAGATACCATCAATACAGAATTCCACCGGTGTTTTACATGTGAGCAAAGCTGTACTAAGGTGGGTCGCTGCAGCTGTTCCAATCATCTTCAAGGCCTGTCAATGAAAATGACATTGCATCTGGTGCAGAAATAAAACGTAATCATTGTCCTATCAGTCATCCTCTGAATAGGGGGCACAGTTTAGGTTACACTGGCTCGCAGACCGGCAGCTAATCGAAGCGAGTTAGATCAATTTGAAGCTATTGGATATACAGCGTGTGTAACAATTGCCCCTGACTAGACAATCATCCAAGCCTAGAGGTTGAACAAGGACTGTGTCCCACCAGCCATCATGTCCCATTCTCGTGCAATTGCTGCATGACTTTGATTAAACTGCACAGAGAACCATGACAGTTGAAGAAGTATAACTATGTTCAACACATTTCTCGGTGGATCGGGTTTTCCTCAGGCATGAATTCAGCATTGAAATCCACACTTGTTGATTTTCAGCACAGATAAAGCATGAGCAAATTATGTTAGGAATGTTTGAAATACACTAATCAAAAGCAATAAAGTCAAAGTGGTCCACGAACCTCCTAGAACACGCATGAACTCCAACACGATGGAGGATGAACACAAACAAGATACTAATTCAAATGTAAGGATATTTTTGTTTCTAACCAGTACAGAACAAGTCACGCTGAGCCACCCTGTTCAACGGTTAACCACGGTGCTACAAACTGCAGGAGAGGAGAGGAGAGGCTTTTACACTAAATATAACCTGGCTTAGCTGCTGTGGCCACATGCTGTGGTCTGGGGAATGGCCAAAGTAATAGTGGTTTGGTTTTCAATGGACTCAGCCTTCACAAACTGTAATTAGAGATCACAGCCAAACATCAGCGGCGGTGCCAGACTACTGGGTCAGTGGTTTCATGGCTTCTACATGTGGTCTACCAATGCTGCAGTGTTACATGAATGTGAATGTGTGCCAATATGCTTGGGGTATCCTACAAATCAGGCCTGCGGGCAGCAGAAAGCTATCAGTTAGGATCACCTTGAGCAAATATTAGAGTCATGTTGCATTTGCTCCACTGTGCAGAAAAGGGGACTTGGATGAAACCGCATTCTACTCGCTCACTCAAAC
Organism: Microctenopoma stevenorrisi; assembly: GCA_032270685.1. Lineage (NCBI taxonomy): Eukaryota > Metazoa > Chordata > Actinopteri > Anabantiformes > Anabantidae > Microctenopoma > Microctenopoma stevenorrisi. The sequence continues at coordinate 3,906,663 of JAUMTR010000022.1, read as the reverse complement.
ATACAGCACTGAGTAAGCGCTTGGCTCCAGCCTCAAAAATCCGATCAGCGATAAGAGCACAAGATAATTCTGACCACTGCTGGAGCGCAAAGAAGAAAGTGGCCGCTGGAATTCATTTGGTGAACAACAGTTTAAACATTCACCAGCATAAGTGACAAGCCGATAGTAAAAGGGCAAGCCCAGAGATGAACCGACAGCAGCTTTCTGACTTATCAAAACAACCACTTGACCGTAAAGATATGCTCCCGAACTGCCTTCTAGCTCACGTTTCCAGATTTAATCCATTAAAAAGACACACAGCTTAGAAACTACTGCATAACGAGGGCTGACACACACCATAAAGCCTGGCATTTAACCCCAAAGGAGAGTTTCTAACCCTGTGCGCTGCCACCCACTCACAGTAACACACTCAGCCACACACTCGCTCACACCCAATATAGACTAAAGACTTTGCTGAGGAGTAAAAATAGGAGCCTGCTGTTAGCCGTTCACACCGGGGAATGCAGATGAGAAATATCTGGAATAATGTGGAGCCACAGCTGTCTCGTTTTACTGCCACCTGCGCTGCCAGCGGTGACAGTGTGCACGGTGGCACAGTTGACCCACATTCTGGTGGCCTTGTGTGTACTCAGAGGTGGGGTGTGTGTGCGTGTGCTGTAATCCCTATGATGACATTTAAAAAACTGTCCCTTTGTATGGACAAGTGTAATTCCACTGCGCTAGTTGTCAGAGCAGGCGTTTAAAATTTCATCAACAGGGAAAAGGTGAGAAGAGTGTAAATTTGCACATGCTCCTTGTGGCACAGCTCCACCCTCTGCTGCAGATTAAACGTGCGACACATGTGTTTTACAATCTCAGAGATTTCCTAACTAACGTTTGCCTTCTCTCTGTTGATCTAAACCTGCCTTGCCTAAACATCTCTAAGATGCCACTAAAAGCTTCCGTGGAAGCAGCCACGTATAGAACACACACAGTGCCTTGTTTCAATGTCACGTTAAACTGTGGTGAAATGAGGTCCAGAGTCCTGTTCACGGGTCGCGGCAGCCCGGACCAGGTTCATGTGTCGCATAGAGCGGGAGAAAGCGACATGAGCTCGACTTTCAGATCAGCTTAACGCATGAACTCATATACGCCAATAAAGGGAGCAGCAGCAGAAACGTCACACTTACATGCCGGAGCAAAACCTCCCAAGATGGATTTGTCCATTCAGAAAATGTGAAGTTTTTTGTACCTCGCGGGCTGAGAACCTGCACATATAAATCTCCTAATGGACTTCCAGCACAAAGGCACTCGCATGACTTAGGAGTCTCACGCGATCCTTTCTCGGGTTGATTCAACGGTTCACTGCAGTGATGGACTGCTTCACAAAGTTGGCAGATTTATCAGCGAAAGACTACAATAAATGTACATCTACATCTCCACTCCAGCTAAAGAGAATCCCTTTATGAAACACCTGTATGACTCCTGAGAGCGCGTCTGTGATTATTACAGTTTAGCCCATTTTTGAACATTTTTACTTGACTTTCTTGTTCCTTGCACGCTACGTCCATGCCATAATTAATTCCCCGTGTCTTGGTTGCTACTGGACACATCTTCAAGAAAAGCACACATGATTGTGTCCTCGAACAGACAACCGGCTAAAGTCTGGACTTCACTACTGGACTCAGTGTGTGTTAATTCAAACCAGCCGTTCCAGGTAAATATGACTCCCTCTTGGGGAAGGGGGGGGGACAGTCCTCTCGTCTCTACTAGCCATAAAATGTCAATTGATTATCTACAGCAGATTTGCTTTGGTCCCTTGTCAATGTGCAAAACACTCAGGTTGCTCATCTGATTTTGATTATTACAACTATTTGTGCTTTAAACTTACTGACTTTCTTCCCTTTCTCCTCTGCCTAACAGAGCAGAAGACCGAAATAACCAACAGCCTCATTCAGAGGTTCCTCCCTCAGACTTTACAAACTGTAACCTTATAGAAACGTGTATAAAAAGATGTAACTTAAACCCTCGGAGCATTCGGAAACTGCGCTGGCTTTTTTTTCCAGTGTTACCTCCGCTTTGCACGTTACATCAGGGCAAACCTTGAGCAATTAGGTCCTGTGATTTATTCTACATCCTTTATTAGAGAAGTGAGGGCTGCCCAGATGGAGGTCATGGTTCTTAACCTCGCTCCTCAGCTACCGGGTTAATCAGTTTGGTGCATGTGTTCAGTTCAGTAGCTGGAGAGACGTTGGGCTTCACAGTGAGACGTGCTGCCATAATGAACAACGATTCTGAACAGGGAGCTGAGAATTAAAACCATCTTTTCTTAAGACTCGCACTAAAAACCTGCATATTGCCCACACTTGTCGTTGTGCTGTGTTCCATTAAAGTTGCAGCTCGGAGGCAACCAGCTTTCCCAAACAGCTCAAGCACAAAAACTTAAAACATCACGATGCAGCAGGGGAAGTGCAGAGCCTGCCTGCCAAGGTAAGGACTACATGGGCCTCTCAAAAAGCAATTAAGGGAGAGAGAGTCATAATATTGAATAGAGAGGGGGGAGCATTCCTCCGAGAGAGGCAGCAGCAGTAGACTGTGAAATTTATATTGACTGGAGAGGCAAACACACGCAGGTAAGCAGGAGAGCCGAGCTTTTTCCACCCTGCTTGTCAGCCAAAGAACAGCGCCTGTAGTCTGCTGCTTTCAAATATATTCAGCCATCCAAAGATGCGCCTATGCAAAAGTGTGTCTGCTCATAGAAAAGCCTATAGATTAAAAACACACACACACACACACTTCACACAGTTTTCTAAAAACAACACAGCCTTTGTGCAAAGGACTAACTGAAATGATATTTGGAAAATGAGGAAATTGCTGAGCTCTGGATGTGCGTTCACTGATGTGTTAAATCCTACTTGATTAAAGCAAGAAAACGCCTTCAACAATGAACGGTGCCAGTCCGCTTAATTAAGTCCACTTGTAGTAGGCAGCACTGGAAAATGGAAAGCAGAGCAAACATGGGGTGATGCTGCCACTGCTCGCTCCTCTGGCTTCTCTCTGGATGCTAATCAAAGGCTTGATCTCCGAGCAGGACAGGCCTCGAGGACGTTGCTCTGCTTGGCTGATCCTGGCAATTTGCTCTTGATAATGCCCCCCCCCTCTCTCTGCACCCCTCAGAACCGAGCAACCCATCTCACCTAATCTGTTCGGCCATGGAAACACACAAACACATGCCTCGCTCACCAGGGAATAATCACATAATGGCCATGGAGTTATTACATGCTGCTTATGATCCCATCTCTCTCTCAGTGTCTCCAATTCAGGGATTCCATAATAAAGACGAATGAAAATGAAGATGTTGCACTCGATTAACTAAAACAATAATCATGTATATTGTTCCAAAATACATAAGAACACTAACTCCATGGTCAACACGTGCGTCTGCTCAGTCACTGTGTGTGTTTTGAATTGTTTGTACAGTATACGGCATCTGAAAGCATCTGGTGATTATTACGATGCCTGCGAGGTCTGAGGAGGGGGCAGTGAATGAGCAATGCATGATTTGTTTGTGGTCTGCTCTGCGGTGTAACACGAGAGTCTGGTGATGCTGTAAGTCCTTCCTCCGCTAAAACCTTCAGCACTTCTCAAAGCCACAGTCGCACAATTACAAAACTGTCACATCATCCGTTAGAAACTGAGCAAACACATTGCGGAGAAACCAGCAGAGAAGAATAAGGTACAGGTAGTGGTGGTGGTGGTGAGGGGGGCAGCTCCTACCTTTGAATGAGACAAAGACGCGGGGCGCGGCCAGCGGGTCATTGATCATTGGGCTCCCGAGAGCTAGGCTGGACAGTGCCAGGAGGGCGGGGACCGTCCACAGACCGTCCAGCAGCATGGTCGACCGATCTCCAGCAGCAAGCACAGGGTGTTTTTGAGTCTCTGCAGGGACAAAAAGAAACACATGAGCGGAGGCTTTCTCAACTCCACGCTGCCAAGAAAAAAAACACACTCAGCCAACACAAGTCTGTTTTTGTTTATTAATTTATGTGACACGTCAAATAAATGACTCCCAGGGGCCCCATCCCGGCGCGTTCTGGCGACGCAGCACCGAGGTGTGGAGATTACACCCAGATCTGGGTTCCTTCGCGAAACTGATGAGTCCTGATGGAGAGGAGCCAAAGCTTTAAAAGATGTGTGCACACTTGGTAAAAATTACCTTCGTTTCTCAGAGTGTGACAAACTGATGGAAAGATCCCGCCGACTCTAGTGCGAGGAGCTTTTCTCCTTCTGCTCTCGAGGCACCCAAAACACATTCCTAATTCATGACACCACATGTGTGCGCTGCTCTGTAATTATGGCTTCACCTAATACCAGGTTATACTGTATCCTTACACTTACTGGGGAGAAGAAGAGAAAATACAATATTCACTTCACGCTGAAGGGCTCTTAAACGGTGACTAACGTGGTGTGACAGACCATCATGTGTCATCAGAAACACTTAACAGGTCGCCTCTTGTCTGTGACTGTTCTCGATCAAACGCGCTCTCGGTCCATTTTAGTGCCGGACTCACTGGACATTTATACTCCACAAAGCTCCACTCTCCGTGTTTCCTCCTGGGGGCACTTTTCAAACGGGTCACCGTCTCAAACGTACCTTCAGAGACGCCAGCGGAGCCAGTGAGTCCTCCGTCCCTGCGCGGACAGTGCGGATTTATGAGCATAAGCAGCTGTTTAAACCTCGGCTGTTTACTGACAATTTGTTAACCATCCAGCTGTTTATTCTGAGACAGAGGCCAAGTCCTTCACACAGGCAGATGAAATCAAACAAGGCACTCCTCACAAATGACACTGAGGATTGTAAAAGACACACACTCACATCATACCATAAAACCAAACACATCCACTGCGAGTGACTTCCTTGTCATAAAATCAATGCACGTGTTTCGTGGAGCATTTCTGAAAGCCTGAAAACTATTCCAGTCCATCACGGCGGAGGAACAGACATGTCACATCCTCTGATGTTCACAGCTTCTTCATTGTTTGTGTCTGCAAGTTATTAAGTTCCACATGTTTGACAAATGCAATGAGACTATTGAAGCACATACATACAATTACAGCCAATAACCGCAAGTTAGTCAGGCCTTCAAGTTGCAACATAGTCCTGGATCTTGCTGGTTTACTCAGTTAACAGTAAAAGGTCTGGTTTTATTTATCACAAAAAACTGTTCTGTTTTTTTTTACATTTCATAACAATAAATAAGGAATAATACAAAATGTGGCAACAAAGACAGTAGTACATGTCATAAATATATCACTTTGTCTCTTTGTCAATGAAGACTGGAAAATGTAATAAAAAATGTTCAGTGTTGATTAGACCGAGATGTCTGAGTAACAGACTGGCGGCTTTGGCTCCACATGGACGACAGATCTGTAAACAGTCTGGTGTGGTATTAGAGCGCAGCGTAAAACGAACTACAATTAAATTAGTAGTAATAATGATTCGTGAGGGAATCATGGCTGTGATCCACCGGAAATGAAAACCATCCTTTAGTTTCTTTTCTCTATTATTATTAGACGTGACATTAGGAGTTTAAAAAGTGCGCAGGGTGAGGGTTTAATGCTGGAGGTGGTTGAATAAGACACAGGCAGAGAGAAACCTCACCTTACTGTTACAGCTCCCCGGGTAGAACTTCAGATCCAACCTCGCAAGTCATTGAACAAAGCAATTCCAACAGATCGGTCACTTTCGCGTTCAAGTGGAAATCAGCTGTAACAATGAAAGAAATTCCGACGGTGCCTGTGGACAGTCCCTGCTCAGGAGAGCAGCCCGTACCTGTGCGCACCGCGCGGGTAGTGGCCCCGAGTTGTGAGCGCACGGGAACACAATTACAGCTTGAGAGGAGCGACTGTTTCTCTAGTTCAGTCTAGAGAAACGAGGAGATGCTGTCGTCGCACGGCCACATGCAACATCTCGAAGCGGAAAAAAAGCACTTGGAAACAAAGTCCCGGTGCGGTGTCGCGCGGTCCAAGCACGCAGCGTGTGCTCCGCAGGAAAGTTGGGCGCTCCTGACTGGAGGGAGGCAGGGCACTAGCAGGTGGATGCAGGGCCCCATTTGCCTTAAACCCACCCACAGGGCGGGCAGCGCGGTGCCGAGCCGCCCATCAGCCTGGCTGCGGGGAGACGTGGTTTCCTGCCGCACTAAAGCGCAGTGTGCTGCCAGAGGGGCGCACGCTTCTCTGCTCCTTTTCTCTTTTGTCATTTGTCACATGAGATTTGTTACATAAATGAGCGAATGGGAGAAATTTGACTTCTTTTGTGAAGCCATTTTTGCTGGTTTCAAAGGGTTCTTAACAATAGATGAACTTTACCAGTTTTTGGGCAATAATAGGATCAAATAATTCCTGTTAAAGTAGAATTGTTTTTCTTCTGGCTAATAGCTTCTTCTCACTTTGCGCATCATGCTCAGTGTCGACAAGTCAGGAAATAATAATAGTTACAAGTTGTTAAATCATTGGTTTCAGTTGTAAATGATAAAATGTACCATATAAAACTGTAACTGAGCAGTGTATCCAGTGAAAGAAAGCCCAAAAACCTGGAAACCCAAATGTTTAGTTAGTTATAATATAATGAATAAATGATTAAATTGCCATTTACTCGTGACATTTGAATCAACAATACCTGATCAGCAGATTGTTGCTAATTTATACATTTAGGACCTCATTAACTTTCCATGTTTTAACCATAGCTTGTGTCATTTTTTACCAGTGAGCGTCCTCGTAGCTTCTTAGGAAAATTTTAAATGAGTCAGGTGTGAAATGATTGACCAGGTTTGAGGTGTTCACTACTTATAGTCAAATATGGCCAGGAAATCAAACCCATGAGCACTAGGAGACAAACTGAATGTGTCTCCATTGGACTCTTGTATTTTCATCCTCTATTGGCATAACAACCAGCAACCATCTGCCACGAAAGAAAGGAAAACGTTAAATGACATTTGACTTAAACCTTTGTTGTTTTTCTCCCAGTCAACATGTAAGCAGCTTAAAAGAAACAGAAAGAAACTTATATTAACTTACCTTTCACTGAGTAAAACTTTCATCCATACAAGTTTATTACAGCACCGCACTGACTCCTCTCTATTGAATATTTGACCTGCAAAAGTTAATTTTAGTGACTTGCAGTAGAACGTGTTTAAGAATTGTTGGCTCCAAACTTATCAGAAATTAAAACTCTTATCTTGGTTATGTAGCCATTGATTTGAAAAAAAAATGAGCAATGTAATTCATTTGATGGTACATGGAAAATGACGATTAAAATGCTTAATTTGCTCCTCTATTCAAACACTGATTGGACGCTTCAAAGTCACCGAGTTGCTGCCTGTGAAGATTTTCTAAAGCTCATTGAGAAAATTAAACATTTTTCCCATTTTCAATCATATTCCATTCAGTGTCCTTTCACACCTGCATTATCTGCCCCTCATTCAAAGTTTTAAATTGCATGCACTGGATTCACCATTAAGCCCATTGGGGAGTTGGAGGGAACGTCTGTGAGGTGTTCAGCTGTCTCCTCAAAGGGGTCAAAAGAAGCTGTCCTGCTCAACTTTTCTTCCATATGAAGCCATGATGTCGGCTCTGCAGTCTGACCCTGCATAAAGGTTCTTTTTTAAAATCACTTGGCAGAGGTCAAATAGAAAAGGATCAGTCTCATGTGTCCAAGTAGACCGAGCGGACAACTTATCTATTCATTGAAGACACGGCAGATTCTCTGAGAAGCATCAAGCTTCAAGTTCTCCTAAGCAACAACATTCCTCACCCAGTCCAGTTTTCTGAAAAGCAATCGGCTGTCAGCCGTGAGTGCATTCAGTCAATGTGTGTGTCTGATAGGATTCCTAAAGGGCCTGTTGCTCCTCACTGCGCATGAAGTGTAATATTTACCATAAACAAATCTGGGCAACACCTCATCTCAAGCTGCTCTCGACAACGGTGGTGTATGAAGTTGTTTTAAAGTTCTGCTGAGGAACCTGGAATCCAGCTGAGAAGAGAACAGGGGTTTCTGCGGGGCTCTGCCTGCAGGGCACAAACAGATGCCAGGTGTTACATCAGCGTTCATGCTCTTCTTACACAGTCCAGGGGATCGTCTGCAACACAATCCCAGGCTCAGTGTGTGGATAGAGTTTTTTTGTGTTTGCGCTGTAACAATGAAAAACCTCGGGTTTTGTCTTAGATAAAAATACAGTGAGTTCTGCTCAAGCCAAGAACGCCAAGTTACGTCAAGTTACATGGAAATGAGTGACCTCCCGTGTTCGAATGACGTCTTTATTTCTTTTGTGCAAGTCATGACTTTACACATCTTATAATGAGTCACATAAATGCCAAACATTTTCATACTCACTACCTCTTACGTTGGAGAAGTTTCATCAAAATGAATGAATCATGTGCTGACCCGCAGTATTTTGGAATCACAACTAATTTTACACATTTAAAGGACGTGTGTGTTTATGATTCCTCCATTCTTGGTGTGTGCATGAAAAACAAGTCATTCTCCTCGTGTTGTGTCACTTTGCATATTAGTACATACGATTTTAATGATGTTAAATAATAACATAAACAGTATGTTATATCTGGTTAATGGTAAAATACTCACTCTTGAAATGCTTTGGCTTAAAACTATTAGCATCCCCATATATTCTTAACCAAACATCGCCAACGACTTTCACATTAAAGTGGTTCAGGCCTGTGGAAATGGCCTCCCACAACTGTCGGACTGTTAAGTATCTGAAGCATCAGCAATCATCCTACGACAGGACAATGATCCCCCAACCCTTGAAACTATGCAAAAACTATTTAGGGGTGGAAGCAGTCAGTTGGTATTCTTTCTATGACGATGTGACCGGCACAGTCACCAGATCTCTGCACTACTGACCTCAGTAAGCCTGAACTCATCTACTTGTGTGACGGTCTTCAGAAATGCTAAAGGTATTGCAACACAAAACTTTTAGTCATAATCCTCATTTGTTGCTGAAACAAAGTAATCCCGTTTTAACGTGTTACTAAGTAGCGCTTATCTGATCACAACCTGAGTTCTGTTTCTAGGACAGACTTTGGCCTACTCCAAAAAAAGGGAATTTAGTCACAATGGGCTCTTTGTTTAGCATCAGCTACAATTACCTCATTGCCAGGCAATTGAACATAATACTGATCCTTCTATTACAGTATGTCTGCAGCAGCTCACACACACACACACACTGACATAATTCATCTGTGTGCACATTCATATAAGTGTTCAGACAAAGCTAAATCTTCATTGCTGCCGCTACAACCAGCTTTAGTACCGTTTCCAATTCAGAAGCCAGGTGCTCACCTTGTGCAGCGACCAGATAGTAGAAAAGCTCCCAGCACTTCCTGTCAACTATGTCCTCGAAGTTATTTGCATTTAAATGAGAAAATAAAAGTATGATATCTAGATCTCGGGAAAGAAACTTGTTTAACAATTCATAAGTGCTTAGAACTAACTTTTCTCATCTTCTGACGTGAGCGACAGAGTGTGAGTGAGTTACTGAGTCAGTTTCACAAGCTAATGAACACATTAGGTGGGGGACGAGGGACAAGGGGGATTTCAGACTCTGTGATCACACTGGATTTACGTGACTCCTCAGAGATTATAATTCGGTGCATGGACCACCTTCCTTTTCTCGTACCTGTGGTTGGTTTTGAGCAAAAGTTTCCTCTGTTATTTTTGGCAGCACAATCCCGCTTCATACACTTCCCAGTCTTTGGCAGGACTTTACTGCCAGTTTCACCCCTCCTACCCTAGGGAACCACAACCCATAGTTACCAGTATAAAGGAAATGGTTTTGATTTCCTTCTGCTTTTCACACATCAAATAAGGAAGGCAACGAGTACCGCGGTCTTGACCTGAAAACAAACTTATGCCACAGTGTGTGCATTTGGACATGTTCCTGTGCTGCTTACATAGGGGAGCAGGTGAGTTAATTTCTCCCCGCCACGGCTCTACATCAGTGTTGTTGACATTATGAGAAAGGTAAATACTCTGTAATTGAATAAAATCACAAACTGAGACATCAGTCTGAAGAGGAATAACCATAACACTTTAAGATTCTCAATGCAGCTCTGTTCTCTGGGGCCGGTCATCTGGGGTCTTTTCTTTGGCTGTCGCTGTAGAGTTGAGTGGCACACTGTCAACAAATAACCTACCAAAGTTTGAATGGTGAGTTCATTCAGTGGAGCTTTTGGGGCTGATTTGAAAAAAAGAAACACAACCAAGTCCTCTAGGTGGGTCATATGTGATTCATAGTTAGTATGCGTCATACTTCCTCTTCACACCAACTTTCTGGGAGGTTCTGAACTAGGACAGGGTTTATGTTGTACTGCTAGGACCCTAGAGACTAGTAAAAACGTAATTACGTCATTGAACAACTGAAGTGTCTGCATGCAGCAGAAATCATTTTCACACCTATACTGATTATGTATCAGAATCTGTAAAACGAGTTATCTGGGAGGTCCTGCTAACATCCCAGGTCAGTATGGCTGTAAAATTCACAGGAAATGGGAAGGGCCCTGACAAGGGCCCACTTTCAAAACAGATTAGCTACAGTCTGATACTCCATACTAGCGCTCTATCCTTTTAGCAAAGGGGAATATTTGGACACCAGCAGGCTTTTCCTGCTCAGAGAGTATGTTATTATTCTGATAACAAAATGTTTTTCGTGTTGGCAAAGGTGCTTATTTTCTTTGGGAATAAAGTGGGTGCCAGGAGTTAGGTGAGAAGATTTCCATCCATCCATCCATCAATTATCTTCCGCTTGGTCCGGGATCGGGTCGCGGGGGCAGTAGCCTAAGTAGGGAAACCCAGACCTCCCTATCCCCG